>CAWUFW010020967.1:0-134901 GCA_963921515.1 Calotriton arnoldi
TTTTTTTTTTTTTTCGTCTTGGTGTGAACTCCTGAACACCACTCCAGCACGCCCCCCATTTTTTTTTTTTTTTTTTTTTTTTTTTTTTTTTTTTTTTTTTTTTTTTTTTTTTTTTTTTTTTTTTTTTTTTTCACACACGTCACCACTGGTTGCTTTCCACGCTATCACTTCACTCACCTTCGCCTTCCCGCCCGCCTCCGCCCGCCCGCCCGCCCCCCCCCCCGCCCGCCCCCCGCCCCCCCCCCCCCGCCCGCCCGCCCGCCCGCCCGCCCCCCCCCCCGCCCGCCCCCGCCCGCCCGCCCCCCCCCCCCCCCCCCCCCCCCCCCCCCCCCCCCTCCTTCCCCCCCCCCCCCCCACTCACACACGAGCGCGCGCGCCGCGCGCGCGCGCGCGCGCGGGCGCTGGCGCGCTGCGGTGGCCGCCGGCGTGGCGGGGCACGTCGGGCCGTGCTGGCAGAGAGAGGCGGCGGCGGGGCGGCAGAGCGAGCGCGCCGCTGGCAAGCCGGCGCAGCAGCCGAGCGCGCGCGGCGCAGCGCGCGCTGCTGCTGCTGCTGGCGCGCTGCTGCTGCCAGCGCGCGCGCGCGGCGCCGCGCGCGCGCGCGCGCTGCATGCGCGCGCGCGCGCGCGCGCGCGCGCGCGCGCGGCGACGCGCGCTGCTGCTGCGCGCGCGCGCGCAGCGCGCGCGCGCGCGCGCGCGCGCGCGCGCGCGCGCGCGGCGGTTGCGCGCGCGCGCGCGGCGGCGCGCGCGCGCGCGCGCGCGCGCGCGCGCGCGGCGCGCGCGCGCGGCGCGCGCGCGCGCGCGGCGGCGCGCGCGCGCGCGCGCGCGCGCGCGCGCGCGGCGCGTCGCGCAGCGCGCGCGCTGCGGCGCGCGCGCGCGCGCAGGCGCGCGCGCGCGCGCGCGGCAGGCGGCGCGGCGGCGGCAGATAGAGGCGCGCGGCAGAGCAGATAGAGACGCGGACGGAGGCGCGCGCGCGCGCGCGCGCGCGCGCGCGCGCGCGCGCGCGCGCGCGCGCGCGCGCGCGCGGCGCGCGCGCGCGCGCGCGCGCGCGCGCGCGCGCGCGCGCGCGCGCGCGCGCGCGCGCGCGCGCGCGCGCGCGCGCGCGCGCGCGCGCGCGCGCGCGCGCGCGCGCGCGCAGAGCGCGCGCGCGCGCGCGCGCGCGCGCGCGCGCGCGCGCGCGCGCGCAGCGGCGCGCGCGCGCGCGCGCGCGCGCGCGCGCGCGCGCGCGCGCGCGCGCGCGCGCGCGCGCAGCGCGCATGCGCGCGCGCGCGCGCGCGCGCGCGCGCGCGGCGGCAGTGCGCGCGGCGCGCGCGCGCGCGTGGCAGGCGCGGCGGCGGCAGGCGGCAGGCGCGCGCAGGCAAGAGTGACAGAGGGCGGCGGCGAGGAGACCCCACCCCCGCCCCGGCGCTCACGCCCTGCTTCTTTCTCTCACTCTCCTCCTCCCTCTTCCTCTCTCTCTCTTTCTTTCTGCTCGCGCCCCCCCTCACACACACACACACACACACACACACACACGGGGGTTCTATCTCTGTCTCACTCACACACACAAAAAAAAAAAAAAAAAAAAAAAAAAAAAAAAAAAAAAATAATTCACTGCACTACCCTAAACCCTAAAACACTACCCCCAGCACGACCCCCTACACTACCCAAACACCACTGCACTACCCTTAACCCTAAAACACTACCCCCAGCATGACCCCATACACTACACAAACACCACTAAACTACCCTAAACCCTAAAACACTACCCCCAGCACGACCCCCTACACTACACAAACACCACTGCACTACCCTAAACCCTAAAACACTACCCCCAGCACGACTCCCTACACTACCCAAACACCACTGCACTACCCTAAACCCTAAATCTACCCCCAGCATGACACCCTACACTACACAAACACCACTGCACTACCCTAAACCCTAAAACACTACCCCCAGCATGACCCCCGACACTACACAAACACCACTGCACTACCCTATACCCTAAAGCACTTACCCCAGCATGACCCCCTACACTACCCAAACACCACGGCACTACCCTAAACCCTAAAACACTTACCCCAGCATGACCCCCTACACTACACAAACACCACTGCACTACCCTAAACTCTAAAACACTACCCCCTGCAGGACCCCCTACACTACCCAAACACCACTGCACTACCCTAAACCCTAAAACACTACCCCCAGCACAACCATCTACACTACAAAAACACCACTGCACTACCCTAAACCCTAAAACACTACCCCCAGCACAACCATCTACACTACAAAAACACCACTGCACTACCCTAAACCCTAAAACACTACCCCCTACACTACACAAACACCACTGCACTACCCTAATCCCTAAAACACTACCCCCAGCACGACTCCCTACACTAACCAAACACCACTGCACTACCCTAAACCCCAAATCTACAACCAGCACAACCTCCTACACTACACAAACACGACTGCACTACCCTAAACCCTAAAACACTACACCCAGCATGACCCCTTCACTACCCAAACACCACTGCACTACCCTAAACCCTAAAACACTACCCCCAGCACGACCCCCTACACTACACAAACACCACTGCACTACCCTACACCCTATAACACTAAACCCAGCACGACCCCCTACACTACCCAAACAACATTGCACTACCATAAACCCAAAAACACTACCCCCAGGAAAACCCCCTACACTACCCAAACACCACTGCACTGCACTACCCTAAACCCTAAAACACTACCACCAGCATGACCCCCTACACTACCCAAACACCACTGCACTACCCTAAACCCTAAAACACTACCCAAATCACGACCCACTACACTACCCAAACACCACTGCACTACCCTAAACCCTAAAACAATACCCCCAGCACGACTCCCTACACTACCCAAACACCACTGCACTACCCTAAACCCTAAAACACTACCCCCAGCACGACCCCCTATACTACCCAAACACCACTGCACTACCCTAAACCCTAAAACACTACCCCCAGCACGACCCCCTACACTACAGAAACACCACTGTGCTACTCTAAACCCTAAAACACTACCTCCAGCACGATCCCCTGAACTACCCAAACACCACTGGACTACCCTAAACCCTATAACACTACCCCCAGCATGACCTCCTACACGACCCAAACACCACTGCACTACCCTAAACCCCAAATCTACCCCCAGAACGACCCCCTACACTACACAAACACCACTGCACTACCCTAAACCCTAAAACACTACCCCCAGCATGACCCCCTACACTACACAAACACCACTGCACTACCCTAAACCCTAAAACACTACCCCCAGCATGACCCCCTACACTACACAAAGACAACTGCACTACCCTAAACCCTAAAAACCTACCCCCAGTATGACCCACAACACTACACAAACACCACTGCACTACCCTAAACCCTAAATCTACCCCCAGCACGACCCCTACACTACCTAAACACCACTGCACTACCCTAAACCCTAAAACACTACCCCCAGCACAACCCCATACACTACACAAACACCACTGCACTCCCCTAAACCCTAAAACACTACATCCAGCATGACCCCTTCACTACCCAAACACCACTGCACTACCCTAAACCCTAAAACACTACCCCCAGCACGACCCCTACACTACACAAACACCACTGCACTACCCTAAACCCTAAAACACTACCCCCAGCATGACCCCCTACACTACCCAAACACCACTGCACTACACCTAAACCCTAAAACACTACCCCCAGGAAAACCCCCTACACTACCCAAACACCAATGCACTACCCTAAAGCCTAAAACACTACCCCCAGCATGACCCCCTACACTACACAAACACCACTGCACTACCCTAAAACACTACCCCCAGCATGACCCCCTACACTACACATACACCACTGCACTACCCTAAACCCTAAAACACTACCCCAGCACGACTCCCTACACTACCCAAACACCACTGCACTACCCTAAACCCTAAATCTACCCCCAGCAAGACCCCCTACACTACCCAAACACCACTGCACTACCCTAAACCCTAAAACACTACCCCCAGAACGACCCCCCACACTAAACAAACACCACTGCACTACCCTAAACCCTAAAACACTACCCCCAGCATGACCCCCTACACTACACAAACACCACTGCACTACCCTAAACCCTAAAACACTACCCCCAGCATGACCCCCTACACTACCCAAACACCACTGCACTACCCTAAACTCTAAAACACTACCCCCAGCACGACCCCTACACTACACAAACACCACTGCACTACCCTAAACCCTAAAACACTACCCCCAGCACGACCCCCTACACTACACAAACACCACTGCACTACCCTAAAACACTACCCCCAGCACGACCCCCTACACTACACAAACACCACTGCACTACCCTAAACCCTAAAACACTACCCCAGCACGACTCCCTACACTACCCAAACACCACTGCACTACCCTAAACCCTAAAACACTACCCCCAGCACGACCCCCTACACTACACAAACACCACTGCACTACCCTAAACCCTAAAACACTACCCCCAGCATGACCCCCTACACTACCCAAACACCACTGCACTACCCTAAACCCTAAAACACTACCCCCAGAACGACCCTCCACACTAAACAAACACCACTGCACTACCCTAAACCCTAAAACACTACCCCCAGCACGACCCCCTACACTACCCAAACACCACTGCACTACCCTAAACCCTAAAACACTACCCCCAGCATGACCACCTACACTACCCAAACACCACTGCACTACCCTAAACCCTAAAACACTACCCCAGCACGACCCCCTACACTACACAAACACCACTGCACTACCCTAAAACACTACCCCTAGCACGACCCCCTACACTACACATACACCACTGCACTACCCTAAACCCTAAAACACTACCCCCAGCATGACCCCCTAAACTACACAAACACCACTGCACTACCCTAAACCCTAAAACCACTACCCCCAGCACGACTCCCTACACTACACAAACACCACTGCACTACCCTAAACCCTAAAGCACTACCCCCAGCATGACCCCCTACACTACCCAAACACCACTGCACTACCCTAAACCCTAAAACACTACCCCAGCATGACCCCCTACACTACACAAACACCACTGCACTACCCTAAACCCTAAAACACTACCCCCAGCACGACCCCCTACACTACCCAAACACCACTGCACTACCATAAACCCTAAAACACTACCCCCAGCAAGACCCCCTACACTACCCAAACACCACTGCACTACCCTAAACCCTAAAACACTACCCCCAGCATGACCCCATACACTACACAAACACCACTGCACTACCCTAAACCCTAAAACACTACCCCCAGCATGACCCCCTACACTACACAAACACCACTGCACTACCCTAAACCCTAAAACACTACCCCCAGCACGACCCCCTACACTACCCAAACACCACTGCACTACCCTAAACCCTAAAACACTACCCCCAGCAAGACCCCCTACACTACCCAAACACCACTGCACTACCCTAAACCCTAAAACACTACCCCCAGAACGACCCCCTACACTACACAAACACCACTGCACTACCCTAAACCCTAAAACACTACCCCCAGAATGACCCCCCACACTAAACAAACACCACTGCACTACCCTAAACCCTAAAACACTAACCCCAGCATGACCCCTACACTACCCAAACACCACTGCACTACCCTAAAACTCTACAACCCCAGCACGACCCCCTACACTACACAAACACCACTGCACTACCCTAAAACACTACCCCCAGCACGACCCCCTATACTACACATACACCACTGCACTACCCTAAACCCTAAAACACTACCCCCAGCACGACTCCCTATACTACCCAAACACCACTGCACTACCCTAAACCCTAAATCTACCCACAGCAAGACCCCCTACACTACCCAAACACCACTGCACTACCCTAAACCCTAAAACACTACCCCCAGAACGACCCTCCACACTAAACAAACACCACTGCACTACCCTAAACCCTAAAACACTACCCCAGCATGACCCCCTACACTACCCAAACACCACTGCACTACCCTAAACCCTAAAACACTACCCCCAGCACGACCCCCTACACTACACAAACACCACTGCACTACCCTAAACCCTAAAACACTACCCCCAGCACGACCCCCTACACTACACAAACACCACTGCACTACCCTAAACCCTAAAACACTACCCCCAGCATGACCCCCTACACTACACAAACACCACTGCACTACCCTAAACCCTAAAACACTACCCCCAGCACGACTCCCTACACTACACAAACACCACTGCACTACCCTATACCCTAAAGCACTTACCCCAGCATGACCCCCTACACTACCCAAAAACCACGGCACTACCCTAAACCCTAAAACACTTACACCAGCATGACCCCCTAAACTACACAAACACCACTGCACTACCCTAAACTCTAAAACACTACCCCCGGCAGGACCCCCTACACTACCCAAACACCACTGCACTACCCTAAACCCTAAAACACTACCCCCAGCACAACCATCTACACTACCCAAACACCACTGCACTACCCTAAACCCTAAAACACTACCCCCAACACTACACAAACACCACTGCCGTACCCTAAACCCTAAATCACTACCCCCAGCACGACCCCCTACACTACCAAACACCACTGCACTACCCTAAACCCTAAAACACTACCCCCAGCACGACTCCCTACACTACCCAAACACCACTGCACTACCCTAAACCCCAAATCTACAACCAGCACGACCCCCTACACTACACAAACACCACTGCACTACCCTAAACCCTAAAACACTACCCCCAGCATGACCCCATACACTACACAAACACCACTGCACTTCCCTAAACCCTAAAACACTACCCCCAGCACGACCCCTTCACTACCCAAACACCACTGCACTACCCTAAACCCTAAAACACTACCCCCAGCACGACCCCCTACACTACACAAACACCACTGCACTACCCTACACCCTATAACACTAACCCCAGCACGACCCCCTACACTACCCAAACACCATTGCACTACCCTAAACCCTAAAACACTACCCCCAGGACGACCCCCTACACTACCCAAACACCACTGCACTACCCTAAACCCTAAAACACTATCCCCAGCACGACCCCCTACACTACACAAACACCACTGCACTACCCTAAAACACTACCCCCAGCACGACCCCCTACACTACACATACACCACTGCACTACCCTAAACCCTAAAACCCTACCCCCAGCATGACTCCCTACACTACCCAAACACCACTGCACTACCCTAAACCCTTCCCCCAGCAAGACCCCCTACACTACCCAAACACCACTGCACTACCCTAAACCCTAAAACACTACCCCCAGAATGACCCCCACACTAAACAAACACCACTGCACTACCCTAAACCCTAAAACACTACCCCCAGCATGACCCCCTACACTACCCAAACACCACTGTACTACCCTAAACCCTAAAACACTACCCCCAGCACGACCCCCTACACTACCCAAACACCACTGCACTACCCTAAACCCTAAAACACTACCCCCAGCACGACTCCCTACACTACCCAAACACCACTGCACTACCCTAAACCCTTAAACACTACCCCCAGCACGACTCCCTACACTACACCAAACACCACTACACTACCCTAAACCCTAAATCTACCCCAGCATGACCCCCTACACTACCCAAACAGCTACTGCACTACCCTAAACCCTAAAACACTACCCCCAGCACGACCCCCTACACTACACAAACACCACTGCACTACCCTAAACCCTAAAACACTACCCCTAGCATGACCCCCTACACTACACAAACACCACTGCACTACCCTAAACCCTAAAACACTACCCCAGCATGACCCCTACACTACCCAAACACCACTGCACTACCCTAAACCCTAAAACACTACACCCAGCACGACCCCCTACACTACACAAACACCACTGCACTACCCTAAACCCTAAAACACTACCCCCAGCACGACCCCTACACTACCCAAACACCACTGCACTACCCTAAACCCTAAAACACTACCCGCAGAACGACCCCCTACACTAAACAAACACCACTGCACTACCCTAAACCCTAAAACACTACCCCAGCATGACCCCCTACACTACCCTAACACCACTGCACTACCCTAAACCCTAAAACACTACCCCCAGAACGACCCTCCATACTAAACAAACACCACTGCACTACCCTAAACCCTAAAAAACTACCCCGCATGACCCCCTACACTACCCAAACACTACTGCACTACCCTAAACCCTAAAACACTACCCCCAGCATGCCCACCTACACTACCCAAACACCACTGCACTACCCTAAACCCTAAAACACTACCCCCAGCACGACCCCCTACACTACACAAACACCACTGCACTACCCTACCTAAACACTACCCCCAGCACGACCCCCTACACTACACAAACACCACTGCACTACCCTAAACCCTAAAACACTACCCCCAGCATGACCCCCTACACTACACAAACACCACTGCACTACCCTAAACCCTAAAACACTACCCCCAGCACGACTCCCTACACTACACAAACACCACTGCACTACCCTATACCCTAAAGCACTTACCCCAGCATGACCCCCTACACTACCCAAACACCACTGCACTACCCTAAACCCTAAAACACTACACCCAGCATGACCCCCTACACTACACAAACACCACTGCACTACCCTAAACCCTAAAACACTACCCCCAGCATGACCCCCTACACTACCCAAACACCACTGCACTACCCTAAACCCTAAAACACTACCCCCAGCACGACCCTCTACACTACCCAAACACCACTGCACTACCCTAAACCCTAAAACACTACCCCACAACACTACACAAACACCACTGCACTACCCTAAACCCTAAAACACTACCCCCAGCACGACCCCCTACACTACACAAACACCACTGCACTACCCTAAACCCCAAATCTACAACCAGCACGACCCCTACACTACACAAACACCACTGCACTACCCTAAACCCTAAAACACTACCCCCAGCATGACCCCTACACTACACAAACACCACTGCACTCCCCTAAACCCTAAAACACTAACCCCAGCATGACCCCTTCACTACCCAAACACCACTGCACTACCCTAAACCCTAAAACACTACCCCCAGCACGACTCCCTACACTACCCAAACACCACTGCACTACCCTAAACCCCAAATCTACAACCAGCACGACCCCCTACACTACACAAACACCACTGCACTACCCTAAACCCTAAAACACTACCCCCAGCATAACCCCATACACTACACAAACACCACTGCACTCCCCTAAACCCTAAAACACTAACCCCAGCATGACCCCTTCACTACCCAAACACCACTGCACTACCCTAAACTATAAAACACTACCCCCAGCACGACCCCCTACACTACACAAACACCACTGCACTACCCTAAACCCTAAAACACTAACCCCAGCACGACCCCCTACACTACCCAAACACCACTGCACTACCCTAAACCCTAAAACACTACCCCCAGCAAGACCCCCTACACTACCCAAACACCACTGCACTACCCTAAACCCTAAAACACTACCCCCAGCACGACCCCCTACACTACACAAACACCACTGCACTACCCTAAACCCTAAAACACTACCCCCAGCACGACCCCCTACACTACACAAACACCACTGCACTACCCTAAACCCTAAAACACTACCCCAGCACGACTCCCTACACTACCCAAACACCAATGCGCTATCCTAAACCCTAAAATACTACCCCCAGCAAGACCCCCTACACTACCCAAACACCACTGCACTACCCTACACCCTAAAACACTACCCCCATAAAGACCCCCCACACTACACAAACACCACTGCACTACCCTAAACCCTAAAACACTACCCCCAGAACGACCCCCCACACTAAACAAACACCACTGCACTACCCTAAACCCTAAAACAATACCCCCAGCATGACCCCTACACTACCCAAACACCACTGCACTACCCTAAACTCTAAAACACTACCCCCAGCACGACCCCCTACACTACACAAACACCACTGCACTACCCTAAAACACTACCCCCAGCACGACCCCCTATACTACACATACACCACTGCATTACCCTAAACCCTAAAACACTACCCCCAGCAAGACTCCCTACACTACACAAACACCACTGCACTACCCTAAACCCTAAAACACTACCCCCAGAACGACCCTCCACACTAAACAAACACCACTGCACTACCCTAAACCCTAAAACACTACCCCTGCATGACCCCCTACACTACCCAAACACTACTGCACTACCCTAAACCCTAAAACACTACCCCCAGCATGCCCACCTACACTACCCAAACACCACTGCACTACCCTAAACCCTAAAACACTACCCCCAGCACGACCCCCTACACTACACAATCACCACTGCACTACGCTAAAACACTACCCCCAGCACGACCCCCTACACTACACATACACCACTGCACTACCCTAAACCCTAAAACACTACCCCCAGCTTGACTCCCTACACTACCCAAACACCACTGCACTACTATAAACCCTTAATCTACCCCCAGCAAGACACCCTACACTACACAAACACCACTGCACTACCCTAAACCCTAAAACACTACCCCCAGAACGACCCCCTACACTAAACAAACACCACTGCACTACCCTAAACCCTAAAACACTTAACCCAGCATGACCCCCTACACTACCCAAACACCACTGCACTACCCTAAACCCTAAAACACTACCCCCAGCATGACCCCCTACACTACCCAAACACCACTGCACTACCCTAAACCCTAAAACACTACCCCAGCACAACCCCTACACTACACAAACACCACTGCACTACCCTAAACCCTAGAAAAGTAACCCCCACCCCATGCCCAATCCCCTTACCTCTCACTCCTCGTGGTTCCTCTCTCCTCGTGGTTCCTGCTTCACCTCGTCTCTGAGGGGCGGTGCACGTCATTGTGAGGAAACGGAACAGCCTCTGTTTCCTTACAACGACGTGGAACGTCTACATTTTTTTAGAACGCATGGTCATTTACCATACATACCTTTACAACGAATTTCGTTGTAAAGGCATGCGTGGTAAATGACCATGCGTTCTAAAACAATGCGTAATGACTTAATGACTTTGCGATGTACAACGCATGCGTGGTAATGCATGCGTTGTAATGGTATTGCGAAGTAAAAAAGTCATTGTAATGGCTGTTTAGCGATCGAAGCTGGCCCCTGTTCTTCAGTGAGTCGTTTATTTGATAAATTAGGAGGAAGGAATGTGTTTTTATTACCGAAAAGTGCATTCCCGGCTGTTGTATTGTGAAAGTGTCTGTATGGCCTGGTTTCACTTCCGGTGAGAGAGTGGAAGAGTCTGTTTGGATCTAAAGGAGTGCTGTTGTTGGACGGGGCCGGCACGACACGTCATCAGAAAACACAGCTAATGGAAAGCGTCCTCCCCGAAGTGTGGAGCAGTGCCAAGAGAGGTCAACGAGTGTGCGTCCAACCGCTGTATGACCGTACCGCGTGACCCATGTGCCGCCTCCAGGGTACGGGAGGCAGAAGCGGCATCCATCGCAGGTCCTCTTGAAGACAGTTGTAGTTCTAATTCTACATTTTGGAACTAGGGCATTTTAACCTTGTTGTTCCTGCCAGATACAAAGAGAAGATCCTGTGTTATTCAGTGCCCTTGTTACCTTTTTTGTGGGTAGTTGTGCTTGTCACTTCGCTGCCCCGCCGGTGCACACGACTGGGCTCCCCACCTCGTGTGCCATCTGCAGGGCCTCTGCCCTCGGATCACTGGTTTCGGTTTCTGGAGTGGAAACATAAACAGTTGCTCCCAAAGGACTAGCCTGAACACTTAGGTGAATATCCCCTGCGCCAGCAATCCGCCCCTGCAATGCACTGCTGAAGACGTCACATATTACATCATTCATGACATGGTCAGTGACATCACTGATGACATCACTGATGACATCTCAAATGACATCACTGATGACATCACTGATGACATCATTCACATGAGAATCTCCTCACACCTGAATATAACCTTTGATACACCCACTCTAAAATACAGACTACCATTTTTGAAAAAATAGACACATCAATACCAGTTACTAAATACGCACTGACTAATTCCTAGGTATACACACACATCCACTCATTCACCCATACAGTCACTCATACATGCAGTCACTCATCAATACAACACTATCATATGCACTCATACATCTATACAGACACTCAAACACTGCCACATATCCAGAGTTACTCACACACTTAGTCAGTCATGCAAAGAATCAATCATACTTCCATTTACTCACCTATACAGTCATACAGACACCACCTCACTTATTCATACAGATACTAACACATAATTACCCTCTTACAGAATCACTGATACAAATACACACTCATCCATGCAGCCACTCTCACAATTACTGACTCTCACATATAGTTATTTATATATACCATCACTCACATATACTGCCTTTTACATATGTAGTTACTTGCACTTGTACCACTGAGACATCCATTCACTCTCCAACACACCCGTACACACACTCGCCCACCCATACAGCTGTTTCCACATGCACTCTTGAACCCATACACCCAGTGAATCAACCACTCACACATCTATGCACAGAGTCACACACCTCCCACCCACCCACACACACACACTCAGGCAGCCATACAAATACTCAGGCAAGCAATCAATAACCCATATAGACACTCATGCAGCTACTCACCAACCCATGCAGCAGCTTACACAACAACAGGCAGACTGATACAGACTTTCACACAGTTTAGTCACTAACCCATGCATTCAGAAAGACACATTTAATCACTCACTTATACAGTCAGTCACGTACCTACTAAATCCTCCATACAGACACTTATACACCCACTCATTCTTCAATACAGCTTGGCATATATATAAAACACATTTAAACTTTACAGAAACACACAGTCACTGGATGATGTCATCAGTGATGTCATCAGTGATGTCATCAGTGATGTCACTGACCATGTCATGAATGATGTAATATGTG
This sequence comes from Calotriton arnoldi, assembly GCA_963921515.1. Taxonomy (NCBI): domain Eukaryota; kingdom Metazoa; phylum Chordata; class Amphibia; order Caudata; family Salamandridae; genus Calotriton; species Calotriton arnoldi. The sequence continues at coordinate 13,109 of CAWUFW010020967.1, forward strand.
ACATCATCAGCAGTGCATTGCGGGGCGAGAGTTATAGTTAGCTAAACTAACTATAACGCCGGAATTTCTATGGTTTTGTACGAGTGAAATGTCCAACTAACTATAACGTTCCTGAAACCTATGGTTTTTCAGTGAATCTCTATGGTTTTTTAAATGCTAATTTCTAACTATAACGTGCCTGAAACCTATGGTTTTTCAGTGAATTTCTATGGTTTTTTAAATGCTAATTTCTAACTATAACATGCCTGAAACCTATGTTTTTTTCAGTGAATATATATATAAAAAAAACATAGGTTTCAGGGACATTATAGTTAGAAATTAGCATTTAAAAAACCATATAAATTCACTGAAAAAAACACAGGTTTCAGGGACATTATAATTAGTTGGACATTTCACTTGTACAAAACCAAAGAAATTTGGCCGTTATAGTGAGTTGAGCTAAGTATAACTTGCGCCCCCGCAATGCACTGCTGATGACATCACATATTACATCACTCATGACATGGTCAGTGACATCACTGATGACATCACTGATGACATCTCAAATGACATCACTGATGACATCATCCAGTGACTGTGTGTTTCTGTAAAGTTTAAATATGTTTTTATATATATATAGGCCAAGGTGTTTTGAAGAATGAGTGGGTGTATGAGTGTCTGAATGGATGATTTAGTAGGTGCATGACTGACTCTATAAGTGAGTGATTAAACATGTCTTACTGAATGCATGGGTTAGTGACTAAACTGTGTGAATGTCTGTATCAGTCTGTATGTTGGTGTGTAAGCGGTTGCATGGGATGGTGAGTAGCTATATGAGTGTCTATATGGGTTATTGATTGCTTATTTGAGTATCTGCATGGGTGCCTGAGTATCTGTGTGGGTGGTGGGGTGTGTGTGACTCACTGCATGGATGTGTGAATGGGTGATTCACTGGGTGTATGGGTTCAAGAGTGCATCTGTGAGGGGCTGTATGGGTGGGTGAGTGTGTGTATGGCTGTGTTGGTGAGTGAATGGATGTCTCAGTGGTACATGTGTGAGTAACTACATATGTGAAAGGCAGTATATGTGAGGTTTGGAGTATATAAATGACTATATATGAGAGTGAGTGATTGTGAGAGTGGCTGTGTGGATGAGTGTGTGCTTGTGTCAGTGATTGTATAAGAGAGTAAGTATGTGTTAGTATCTGTGTGAATAAGTGAGGTGGTATCTGTATAACTGTATAGGTGAGTAAATGGGAGTGTGATTGATTCTTTGCATGACTAACTAGCTGTGTAAGTAACTCTATGGGTGAGTGGCGGTGTGTGAGTGTCTGTATAGGTGTATGAGTGCATATGATAGTGGTTGTATTGATGAGTGAATGTATGGGTGAGTGAGTGGATGTTTGGTTAGACCTAGGAATTAGTGAGTGGGTATGTAGTAACTGGTATTGGTGTGTCTATGGTTTTGAGAATGGCAGTCTGTATTTTAGAGTGGGTATATCAAAGGTTATATTAGGCTGTGAGGAGGTGCATTAGAGGATCACGTGGATGATGTCATCAGTGATGTCATCAGTGATGTCATTTGAGATGTCATCAGTGATGTCAATGACCATGTCATGAGTGAAGTAATATGTGATGTCATCAGCAGTGCATTGCGGAGTAGTGAGTTATACTTAGCTCAACTAACTATAACGGCTGAATTTCTCTGGTTTTGTACGAGTGAAATATCCAACTAATTATAAAGTCCCTGAAACCTGTGGTTTTTTCAGTGAATTTCTATGGTTTTCTAAATGCTAATTTCTAACTATAATGTCCCTGAAACCTATAGTATTTCAGTGAATTTCAAAGGTTTTTAAAATGATAATTTCTAACTATAACGTCCCTGAAACCTATGGTTTTTTCAGTGAATTTCTAAGATTTTTAAATGCTAATTTCTAACCATAACGTCCCTAAAACCTATGTTTTTTCAGTGAATTTCAAAGGTTTTTAAATGCTAATTTCTAACTGTAACATCCCTGAAACCTATGGTTATTTCTATGAATTTAAAAGATTTTTTAAATGCTAATTTCTAACTATGCATACAGATGTAGGACATGTGCAGAAAGAGGAAGAAAGGCGCAGAAAGAAGCAAGAGAAATGCAGAAAGAGGCAACAGAAGTCCAGAAAGATGAAGAAAAGTGCAGAAAGAAGCAAGAGATATACAGAAAGAACCAACAGAGGTGCTGAAAGAGGCCTTGTTGCAAAGTCATCCTGTGCACCCAACTTTTTGCTGAGTGGTACTGGTGGTAACTGACTCTGACTAACCATGCCCGGAGCCAGTGCTATGCTGAAAGACACTTAGAATACAGTGAAAACAACTACATACACTAGGGTACACTATGGGTTGGGGTACCCCTTTGATTGGCATGACCTCCCCTGTAAGGACCTAGTACATAATAGGGCAGGGGGATTAAAACTACCTCTAACTCAGAAGTGCAGAAAGAGGCAAGAGAAGTGCAGAAAGAAGCTACAGAGGTGCCGAAAGAGGAAAAAGAGGTGCAGAAAGAAGCAAGTGAAGTGCATAAAGAGGCAAGAGAGATGTAGAAAGAAGTAGCAGATGTACAGAGAGAGGCAGGAGGGGTGCAGAAAGAAGGAACAGAAGTGCAGAAGGAGGCAAGAGAACTGCTGAAAGAAGCAACAGAGCTGTAGAAAGAAGCTAGAGCAGCGCAGAAAGAACCAACAGAGGTGCAAAAAGAGGCAAGAGGGATGCAGAAAAAGGTAGGAGAGGTGCACAAAGAGGCAAGAGAGGTACAGAAAGAGGCAGGAGGGGTGCAGAAAGAAGGAAGAAAAATGCAGAAAGAAGCAACAGTGGTGCTGAAAGAGGCGGGAACAGTGCAGAAAGAGGAAGAGAAGTGCAGAAAAAAGCAAGAGAGGTACAGAAAGAGGTAAGAGAGGTACAGAAACAGGCAGGAAAGGTGCAGAAAGAGGGAACAGAGGTGCAAAAAAAGGCAAGAGAACTGCAGAATGAACCAACAGAAATGCAAAAACAGGCAGGAGGGGTGCAGAAAGAAGGAAGAGAAGGGCAGAAAGAGGCAAGATAATTGCTGAAAGAAGCAACAGAGGTGTAGAAAGAAGCAAGAGAAGTGCATAAAGAGGCAAGTGAGGTGCAAAGAGAAGCAAGAGCAGCACAGAAAGCACCAACAGAGGTGCTGAAAGAGGCGCAAAGGGTTCAGAAAGAGAAGGGCAGAAAAAGGCAACAGAGGTACAGAAAGAGGCGAAAGAGGTGCAGCAACAGGCAGGAAAGGTGCAGAAACAGGGAACAGTGATGCAGAAAGAGGCAAGAGAAGTGCAGAAAGAGAAAAGAGGGGTGCAGAAAGAGGCAAGAGATCTGCAGAAAAAAGCAACAGAGATGAGGAAAGAGGCAAGTGAGGTGCAGAAAGAGGCAATAGATCTGCAGAAAAAAGCAACAGATGTGCTGAAAGAGGCAAGTGAGGTGCAGAAAGAAGCAAGAGAGGTGCATAAAGAGACAATAGAAGTGCAGAAAGAAGCAACAGAGGTGCAGAAAGAGGCAAGAGTGGTGCAGAAGTGGGGAAGAAAGGTGTAGAAAGAGGCAAGAGAGTTGCACAACGAGGGAAGAGGGGTGCAGAAAGAGGCAGGAGGTGTTCAGAAAGAAGCAACAGAGGTGCTGAAAGAGGCAAGAGAGGTGCAGAAAGAAGCAAGTGAACTGCAGAAAGATGCAACAGAAGTGCACAAAGATGCAAGAGAGGTGCAGAAACAAGCAAGAGAAGTGCAGAAAGAGGCAAGAGAATTGCTGAAAGAAGCAACAGAGGTTTAGAAAGAACCAAGAGAAGTGCAGAAAAGAGGCAAGTGAGGTGCAGAAAGAAGCAAGAGCAGTGCAGAAAGAACCAATAGAGGTGCAAAAAGAGGCAAGAGGGGTGCAAAAAGAGGTAGGAGATGTGCACAAAGAGGCAAGAGAGGTACAGAAAGAGGCAAGAGGGGTGCAGAAAGAAGGAAGAGAAGTGCAGAAAGATGCAAGAGAATTGCTGAAAGAAGCAACAGAGGTGTAGAAAGAAGCAGGAGAAGTGCAGATAGAGACAAGTAAGGTGCAGAAAGAGCAAGAGCAGTGCAGAAAGAACCAACAGAGGTGCAAAAAGAGGCAAGAGGGGTGCAGAAAAAGGTAGGAGGGGTGCAGAAAGAGGCAAGAGATCTGCAGAAAAAGCAACAGAGGTGCTGAAACAGGCAAGAGTGGTGCATAAAGAAGGAAGAGAGGTGTAGAAAGAGGCAAGAGAGTTGCACAAAGATGGAAGAGGGGTGCAGAAAGAGGTAGGAGGGGTGCAGAAAGAAGCAACAGAGGTGCCAAAACAGGCAAGAGAGGTGCAGAAAGAAGCAAGTGAAGTGCAGAAAGAGGCAACAGAGGTGCAGAAAGATACAAGAGAGGTGCAGAAACAAGCAAGAGAAGTGCAGAAACAAGCAAGAGAAGTGCAGAAAGAGGTAAGATAATTTCTGAAAGAAGCAACAGAGGTGTAGAAAGAAGCAAGAGAAGTGCAGAAAGAGGTAAGTAAGGTGCAAAAAGAAGCAAGAGCAGTGCAGAAAGAACCAACAGAGGTACAGAAAGAGAAAAGAGGGGTGCAGAAAGAGGCAAGAGATCTGCAGAAAAAAGCAACAGAGGTGCTGAAAGAGGCAAGTGAGGTGCAGAAAGGGGCAAGAGATCTGCAGAAAAAAGCAACAGAGGTGCTGAAAGAGGCAAGTGAGGTGCAGAAATAAGCAAGAGAGGTGCAGAAAGAGGCAATAGAAGTGCATAAAGAAGGAAAAGGGGCAAGAAAAGTGCAGAAAGAGGGAACAGAGGTACAAAGAGAGGCAAGATAAGTGCAGAAAGAGGCAGGAAAGGTGCAGAAAGAGGGAACAGGTATGCAGAAAGAGGCAAAAGAGGTGCAGAAAGAGGGAAGAGAGGTGCAGAAAGAGGGAACAGGGGTGCAGAAAGAGTCAAGAGAGGTGCAGAAAGAGAAAAGAGGGGTGCAGAAAGAGGCAAGAGAGTTGCACAAAGAGGGAAGACGGGTGTAGAAAGAGGCAAGAGGGGTGCAGAAACAGGCAAGAGAAGTGCAGAAAGAGGCAAGAGAATTGCTGAAAGAAGCAACAGAGGTGTGGAAAGAAGCAAAAAGAAGTGCAGAAATAGCCAAATGAGATGCAGAAACAGGCAAGAGAGGTACATAAAGAGACAACAGGGGTGCAGAAAGAAACAAGACAGGTGCAAGAAGAAGCATGGAAAGTGCAAAAAGAAGCAACAGGTGAGCAGAAAGAGGAAAGAGCGGTGCAGAAAGAAGCAAGTGAGGTGCAGAAAGAGACAAGAGAGGTGCAGAAAGAGGCAAGAGAGGTGCATAAACAGGCAATAGAAGTGCAGAAAGAGGCAAGAGAATTGCTGAAAGAAGCAACAGAGGTGTAGAAAGAAGCAAGAAAAGTGCAGAAAAAAGCCTGTGAGATGCAGAAACAGGCAAGAAAGGTACAGTAAGAGGGAAGACGAGTGCAGAAAGAGACAACAGGGGTACATAAAGAAGCAAGACAGGTGCAGAAAGAAGCATGGAAAGTGCAGAATGAAGCAACAGGGGTGCAAAAGAGCCAAGAGAAGTGCAGAAAGAAGCAACAGAGGTGCAGAAGGAGGCAAGAGAACTGCAGAAAGAGGCAAGAGAGTTGCAGAAACAGGCAAAAGAGGTACAGAAAGAGGGAACAGAGGTGCAGACAGAGGCGAGAGAGGTACAGAAACAGGTAAAAGGGGTGCAGAAAGAGGCAAGAGGAATGCAGAAATTTGCAAGAGAGGTGCAGAAAGAAGCAAGAGAAGTGCAGAAAGAGGCAACAGGGGTACAGAAAGAGGCAAGAGAGGTGCAGAAACAGGCAGGAAAGGTGCAGAAAGAGGGAACAGGGGTGGAGATAGAGACAAGAGAGGTGCAGAAAGAGAAAAGAGTGGTGCAGAAAGAGGCAACAAATCTGCAGAAAAAAGCAACAGAGGTGCTAAAAGAGGCAAGTGAGGTGCAGAAAGGGGCAAGAGATCTGCAGAAAAAAGCAATAGAGGTGCTGAAAGAGGCAAGTGAGGTGCAGACAGAAGCAAGAGAGGTGCAGAAAGAGGCAAGAGAGGTGCATAAAGAAGTAACAGAGGTACAAAAAGAGGCAAGAGTGGTGCAGAAAGAGGGAAGAGAGGTGCGGAAAGAGGCAAGAGAGTTGCACAAAGAGGGAAGATGGGTGCAAAAAGAGGCAAGAGGGATGCAGAAAGAGGCAAGAGAAGTGCAGAAAGAGGCAAGAGAATTGCTGAAAGAAGCAACAGAGGTGTAGAAAGAAGCAAGAAAAGTGCAAAAAGAGGCAAGTGAGATGCAGAAACAGGCAAGAAAGGTACAGAAAGAGGGAAGACAAGTGCAGAAAGAGACAACAGGGATGCAGAAAAAAGCAAGACAGATGCAGAAAGAAGCCTGGAAAGTGCAGAATGAAGCAACAGGGGTGCAGAAAGAGGCAAGAGAAGTGCAGAAAGAAGCAACTGAGGTATAGAAGGAGGCAAGAGAACTGCAGAAAGAGGCAAGAGAGTTGCAGAAACAGGCAAAAGAGGTTCATAAAGAGACAACTGGGGTGCAGAAAGAAGCAAGATAGGTGCAGAAAGAGGCATGGAAAGTGCAGAATGAAGCAACAGGGGTGCAGAAAGAGGCAAGAGAAGTACAGAAAGAAGCAAGTGAAGTGCATAAAGAGGCAAGAGAGGTGCAGAAAGAGGCAAGAGAGGTGTAGAAACAGGCAATAGAAGTGCATAAAGAGTAAGCCTGGGCGTAGTTCGCGAAGTAGCGCTACGCGAAGCTACGCAAAGTGCAGTTCGCACTACGCGAGCTACGCGTAGCACTATGCGAACTGTGTAGTGCGCTGTTCGCAATGATTGCACAGTGCCGGATGCTTGTCCGCACTGTGCAATCATTGAAAACGGCATCTTGCACAGTGTTTGCTGTCTTTTACTGCCGCTCGAGTAGATTTTTACTCGAGCGGCAGCTTTCTCAACGCGGACTGGTAGTTTCTCATCGCGAGCGGTCGCGAGCATACGCGACCACTTGCAATGAGAAACCTGACCTCCCGCGTTGAGAATCTCACCGGAGGTTTATTTTCCACGCTCGCGATCGGCAACTTGATGTTGCTGATCGCGAACGAGAAAAAGTCTCGCCGGGATGTCATTTTGCTTGCTCGCGGTCGCAACTTGACGTTGAGGACCGCGAGCAAGCAAAAATGACCGCTGCACTACGCTACGCGTGTTTGCACTGTGCTACGTGCAATTCGCGTTGTGCGAAGTAGTGCAAACTTCGCAAACTACGCGAGCGTAGCGTAGTGCTTTGCCCAGGGTTAATAAAGAGGCTAGAAAATTGCTGAAAGAAGCAACAGAGGTTTAGAAAGAAGCAAGAAAAGTGCAGAAAGAGGCACGTGAGATGCAGAAATAAGCAAGAAAGGTACAGAAAGAGGGAAGACGAGTGCAGAAAGAGACATGACAGGTGCAGAAAGAAGCATGGAAAGTGCAGAATGAAGCAACAGGGGTGCAGAAAGAGGCAATAGAAGTGCAGAAAGAAACAAATGAGCTGCAGAAGGAGGCAAGAGAACCGCAGAAAGAGGCAAGAGAGTTGCAGAAACAGGCAAAAGAGGTACAGAGAGAGGTAACAGAGTTGCAGACAGAGGCAAGAGACGTGCAGAAACAGGTAAAATGGGTGCAGAAAGAGGCAAGAGGGGTGCAGAAATTTGCAAGAGAGGTGCAGAAAGACACAAGAGCAGTGCAAAAGAACCAACAGAGGTGCAAAAAGAGGCAAGTGAGCTGCAGAAGGAGGAAAGAGAACTGCAGAAAGAGTCAAGAGAGTTGCAGAAACAGGCAAAAGGGGTGCAGAAAGAGGGAACAGGTGGGCAGACTGAGGCAAGAGAAGTGCAGAAAGAGATAAGAGGGGTGCAAAAAAAGGCAAGAGGATGCAGAAATTTGGAACAGAGGTGCAGGAAGAAGCCAGAGCAGTGCAGAAAGAACCAACAGAGGTGCAGAAAGAGGCAAGAGGGGTACAGAAAGAGGCAAGTGAAGTGCTGAACAAATCAAAAGAGGTGCAGAAAGAACCAACAGAGGTGGAAAAAGAGGCAAGAGGGGTGCAGAAAGGGGTAGGAGAGGTGCGTAAAAAGGCAAGAGGTGTACAGAAAGAGGCAGGAGGGGTGCAGAAAAAGGAAGAGAGCTGCAGAAAGAAGCTACAGAGGTGCTGAAAGAGGCACGAAGGGTGCAGAAAGAGACAAGACAGGTGAAGAAAGAAGGAACAGAGGCACAGAAACAGGCAAGAGTGGTACAGAAACAGGAAAGAGAGGTGTAGAAAGAGGCAAGAGAGTTGCACAAAGAGGGAAGAGGGGTGCAGAAACAGGCAAAAGGGATTCAGAAAGAAGCAAGTGAGGTGCAGAAAGAGGCAAGAGAGATGCAGAAAGAGGCAAGAGAGTTACAGAAAGAGGCAAGGGAAGTGCAGAAAGAGGCAAGAGAACTGCAGAAATTGGCAATAGAGATGCAGAAAGAGGCAAGTGAGGTGCAGAAAGAAGCAAGTGAGGTGCAGAAAAAAGCAACAGAATTGCAGAAAGAGGGAAGATTGGTGGAGACAGAGGCAAGAGGGGTGCAGAAAGAAGCAAGACAGGTGCAGAAAGAAACAAAATAAGTGCAGAAAGAAGGAACAGAGGTGCAGAAAGAGGCAAAACGGGTGCAGAAAGACGTAAGGGGATACAGAAAAAGGCAAGATAGGTACAGAAAGAGGGAAGAAGGGTGCAGAAAGAGCAAGAGGGGTACAGAAAGAAGCAAATGATGTGCAGAAAGATGCAAAAGACGTGCAGAAAGAGGGAAGTGAGGTGCAGAAAGTAGAAGAGATTTGCAGAAAGAGGCAAGAGAAGTTCAGAAAAAGAAAGAAGCAACAGAAATGCAGAAAGAGGCAAGAGAGACACATAAGGAAGCAAGAGTGGCTTACACTGTCCATTAGTACCAATTTAACACCCAATAAGTAACAGGTGACCATTCTAGGTTTGCAAAGGGCCTTCCATCATGCTGTAACACTTGTCGCTGCATTTCTGGTAACGTTTGAGCCATTTGAGCTAGAAACAAGGCTTTTTTTGTTCAAATCTGCAGATTAGGGAGCAAATGATGAATTATGTGGCTAATGCAGAAAATGTATAATTGTGCGAAAGTCGGTGAAGCCAAACAGTCGCATAATTCCAGTGGCCCTGCTCATACCTCTGACTAGGTCCACAAGTGCTCCTCAGTGATTCCTTCTTTTTTTGTCTCACTGAGTTCATAATTGAGCTTCTATGGAAATGAGGAAGACTAAACATGACGTTACCACTCCACAACACAGACTACCGTACCACATAATCACTCTCCATAACACATTATCCCACTCTACATAATTCCTATACACTAAATACCACATACTTTCTATCCACATAATTTCACTGCAAAACATACCACATAATTCCACTACACACAACTTACATCCATTCCACTCCAAAAAAACATTGGTAAAAAACATTTACATTTACAGCGCCAATAGCTCTAATTCTCACAAATGCAAAACCTATTACATTGCAAACACTTCTTTAACTAGTTGTCGCGTTTGCAGAGTGGTGGAGAAAGGGTGCTGGGCCTCCGACCAGCGCTCTGGAATTCCACTGCGTAGGACTTACAGGAGGTACCAGGAGGGCTTCTTGGGCACCAGAGTCCCTCAGGAGTAAATTGGACTTCCTCCCCCATCCCGTAGTCTGCCAGGAGGCACGTTTGCAAAGTGGTGGAGAAAGGGGGGCATGGCCTCCGAAGACGTCTTAGCAATCCCACTGTGTGGGAGTTACTAGAGGTAACAAGAGGGGTAGTTGGCCCCCAAGGACATCCTTGGGGTCCAACTATGCCTCCTATTACCTCCAGTAAGTCCCACACAGCAGGATTGCTAAGTTCTCATAGCAGGCCACGCCCCCTTTGCCCACCACTCTGCAAACGCGCTCCCTGGCACGCTCTTGGATGGGGTTTGAAGTCCCCTTCGCTGCTGGGGGTCTTTTAGGGGCAAACTAGCCTACCTCTTACCTCCAGTAAGCCCCATACAGTAGGTTGCTGAGAGGTGGACATAGGCCACGCCCCCTTTCCCCACCACTCTGCAAACACACCTCCTGGCATGTTCTAAGTTGGGATATTTAGTCCCCTTCATTCCTGAGGGTCCCTGGGGAACAACTAGCCCACCAGGTACCTCCAGTAATCACCACACACATGGATTGCTGAGAGTGGTCCTAGGCCACGCCTCCTTTTTACACCACTATGCAAATGTGGCTCCTGGCGCACTGCTGCTCAGGGGATGAAGTCCACTTGTGTCCTGGGGTCCTCAGGACACAAGAGGACCTCATCGCCCCACCAGGAGTGCGCCAAGAGGCGTGTTTGCAGAGTGGTGTAAAAAGGGGCATGGCCTCAGACCAGCTCTCTGCAATCCAGCTGTGTGGTGCTTACTGGAGGTACCTGGTGGGCTAGGTGGTCCCCTGGGACCCTCAGTATTCAAGGGAACTTAATTCCCCAACTTAGAACGCACCAGGGGGTGCGTTTGCAGAGTGGTGCAGGGAGTGAGCGGGGCCTCCGGTGAATTGCTGGCTTTTTTATATATATTTTTGGAAGGGGGATGTGTGGCCCCCCTTCTTATAGAATTTTTGGGGCCCTAGTGACCCCATCCCCCAGGGCTTGGCCCTTTAAAAAAAAAAAAAACTGTAATGGGGCCACGCGGCCCCGCTCCCGAGGCTGATTTCGGCCCTGGGGACCCCATCCCCTGGGCCATGGCCTCCTTTTTTTCCATATATTTATATGGAAGGGGGGGTCGCATGGCCCCCCTTCCCTGGGCCACTTTTGGCCCCGGGGACCTCATCCCCCAGGGCTTGCCATTTTTAAAATTATTTTTAAATGAGGAAGGGGGCCGTGCGGCCCCCCTCCTGGGCCACTTCTGGCCTCAGGGATCCTATCCCCTGGGGCCTGGACTCTTTGATGGGGACGGTGGGGGGAGCCCCAATGGTCCCTGCCAGCTCCCCACCTCCTGCAGGAGCCGGAATTGCTTTTGGGCAAGGGGAGATGCTAACATGCAGCTCCCCTTGCCTAAAAGCAATTCTGCTTTGCTTCATTGAAGCGAGTGCAGGTTTTCTGCTCTCGCTTCAACAAAGCAAAGCAGAGTTTGCTATGACAGAACGGGAGCCATGCTCCTGCCCCACCATAGCAAACAGCAATGTCCCGGGGGAGGGCACCCCGGGACATTGCAGGAGCCAGCCCTGGGGGGTGGCAGTCCCCAGGGCCATCAAGGTCTCCAGGCCCTCCCTACATTTTCAATGTGATGGTCCCTGGGGCCGGGGGGCCGCTACAGACCCCCACATTTAAATTAGTGTATGTCCTGGGGAGGTGGTGGTCCCCGGGGCAGTGTGGGGGGCTGGAGCCCCCCACACTTATTTCAATACATTTAAGCCCTGGAGAGGTGGTGGTCCCCGGGGCTTGGGGGGGCCTGCGAGGCCCCCCACACATGATTTGGAATGCCCTGGGGAGGTGGTGGTCCCTGGGGCAGTGTGGGGGGGCAGAAGTTCCCCCACACATTTTTTAAGACAAAGCCCCAGAGAGGTGGCGGTCCCCAGGTCTGCAGGGGGGCTACGTGCCCCCTGCATATGATAAACAAAGCCCTGGGGAGGTGATGGTCCCTGGGGCTGTGGAGGCCCCCACTTGCCCCCACACCATAATTAAGATTTGCCCCTGGGACCTGGCCCACCCGGGGCTTGAAACAAACGAAGCACGGGAGACCGAGCTTCGTTTTTTAAAATAATTTCAGACGGATCCGCTTACCCAGCACGAATTCGGCCAAAATTATAAACAAAAATGCTTTTTTGGGCCTGGGGTCCCTGTGGGTCCCCCTGAGCAGGCCTATTGGGTCAGGGTGTTTCTACCCTGCCCCCTTTTCTTGTTTTTTTACCTTTTCTGTACTGTTTTCTCATGGCTCGGTTACCGAGTCACAAGATGGCTGCCAACACTTCCTGGTTTGGAGTGTTGACAGCCAATCAGAATCAAGCTCATGCTCGGGAGGAGTCGCGACTCCTCCTCAGTGCTCAGATATATACATTTTTATTTTTTGAATTTCGCAGCAACTACTGAACGGATTTACACCATTTAAAAAAAGGTTACTTTCTGGACCAAGAGCTACCTTTTTGCCAAATTTGGTATAATTCTGTTCAGCAGTTCGGGCTGCAGACGTGTCTACAGTTCCTATGGAAATTAACATGGGGAAAATGTGTTTTGGGACCCCCCTTTTTCTTGGCCCCCTCTTGACGAATCACCCCCACATTTTCAGGACAGGAGCTGACCTGAGTGAACCATTAGTTTGGAAAAGTTCGCGAAGATTCGTCAAACAATGCCAAAGATATTGGCAAAAGAAAAAACGCGTTTTGAAAAGAAACAAATTCCTAACTATAACTACATACTTGCGACCGCCAGTAGGTAATATATATATAGTCACTTTCTCTATAACAGAGTACTGTCACACTTTACCATTTCTGAGGGAAATTATATCGAGCACTTTATATGCATAGATCCAATGTTTTAGAAAAATGCTTTTGGAAGAAATAGAACCAAGAGTAATTGATTTCCCTGGTATGTTGAAGCATTTTAAAAAGCTATGCACCATGCACTTTATTCATAATGTTTTATGTTAGCATGAGTCACTTTATGAGCAGTTATTTGCACCTGGAAACAGTTTTCCTTTCTATAAATATGCAGAAGTACAATTAGAGAACTAGTAGTTATATCTGCATTTGATAGGAAACACGCACAGTGCACTTTAATATGGGGTAAATATGTTCTTAAAATCTACCATACATATTTAACCATGAACTCGAACTAACCTGTTATTTTGTTTATTGGAACAAGTGATCAATATATACATATCATCTACTGTTCATTGAGCATTGTAAATCTATTGCTACTTTGTGCATTCGAAGAAGTGACCAATATGTGCTCAATGTATATTCAGTATACCTAGGTAAGAGTATGAACTAATGTGCAGACTGATAATACCTTTGGCCACAGACAAGCTATTTTGTTTGGAGGCTGAGATGGATACTTTATCCTCAAAAGGATTTATATATTTTTTGTTGTGAGGTGGAGGTGGATACTTTATCCCCAAAATGTTTTACTTTAAAAGTTGGGGTGACACCTCTGTCCCAGGCGGATGTGCGACACCACATATCGTTTGTATTATTGACGGACACTTTAATTTATACAATTTGCCATAAACTTTCCTTCTAACCGTAGCATACTTCACCTGACAGACGAAAGTATAGAAAAGCTTCTACTTTAAACATATCAATTGCTAGGTCCCTATTTGTGTGTACTTTACAAGGTCAAAATGAGTTCCATTTATTGTTTAGAATGCTGCTAACATATTCTTTATGAAATCTATTTATTGTATGAATATGATGAACTAATTAACAAAATCAGTGGGTGTGTCCCCCTTAAAACTGATATCTGTTTTTAATTGGTGGTGGTGAAAGGGAGTGTTTTCCTTTAATTTGACACTCTGCACCTTACTCTATGACCCAGTAGAAGGCGCAAGCTGAAACGCGTAGGTCATTTTTCTGTTTGTATGCACCCTTGCACTTTGCTGGTTATGGCCCCGTAATAAATGGAGGCTGATTCCACATTGAAAAAATAAACAAGTTACCTCATTACGAAGGATTTGTTGGTGCTGTTCTTCTGCTCGCCCTGAGACGCGCGGAGTATTGGAGGGTGGTTTGCATGAAGGTGGAAAGGAAATATATATATATATATTCACTGAAAAAAACACAGGTTTCAGGGACGTTATAGTTTGTTGGACATTTCACTCGTACAAATCCAGTGAAATTCGGCCGTTATAGTTAGTTCAGCTAACTATAACTCGCGCCCCCGCAATGCACTGCTGATGACGTCACATATTACATCACTCATGACATGGTCAGTGACATCACTGATGACATCTCAAATGACTTCACTGATGACATCACTGATGACATCACCCAGTGACTGTGTGTTTCTGTAAAGTTTAAATATGTTTAATATATATAGACCAAGGTGTATTGAAGAATGAGTGGGTGTATGAGTGTCTGAATGAATGATTTGGTAGGTGCGTGACTGACTCTATAAGTGAGTGATTAAATGTATCTTACTGAATGCATGGGTTAGTGACTAAACTGTGTGAATGTCTGTATCAGTCTGTCTGTTGGTGTGTAAGCGGCTGCATGTGTTGGTGAATAGCTACATGAGTGTCTACATGGGTTATTGATTAGTTGTCTGAGTATCTGAGTGTTTGTATGGGTGGGGGGGGGTGTGACTCACTGCATAGATGTGTGAGTGGGTGATTCACTGGGTGTATAGATTCAAGAGTGTATCTGTGATGGACTGTATGGGTGGGTGAGTGTGTGTATGGCTGGGTTGGTGAGTGAATGGATGTCTCAGTGGTACATGTGTGAGTAACTACATATGTGAAAGGCAGTATATGTGAGTGTTGGAGTATATAAATGACTATATGTGAGAGTGAGTGATTATGAGAGTGGCTATATGGATGAATGTGTGCTTGTATCAGTGATTGTATAAGAGCATAAGTATGTGTCAGTATCTGTATGAATAAGTGAGGTGGTGTGTATATAACTATATAGGTGAGTAAATGGGAGTGTGATTAATTCTTTGCATGACTGACTAGGTGTGTGAGTAACTCTATGGATGAGTGATAGTGTGTGAGTGTCTCTATAGGTGTATGAGTGCATATGATAGTCCTGTACTGATGAGTAACTGAAAGTATGAGTGACTGTATGGATGAGTGAGTGGATGGGTATGTAGACCTAAGAATCAGTGAGTGAGTATGTAGTTATTGGTGTTGGAGTGTCTATGGTTTTGAGAATGGCAGTCTGTAATTTAGAGTGGGTGTATCAAAGGTTATATTAAGGTGTGAGAAGATGCATGACCATGTCATGAGTGATGTAATATGTGACGTCATCAGCAGTGCATTGCGGGGGTGCGAGTTATAGTTAGCTGAACTAAATATAACGCCCGAATTTCACTGGTTTTGTACGAGTGAAATGTCCAACTAACTATAATGTCCCTGAAACCTGTGGTTTTTTCAGTGAATTTCTAAGGATTTTTAAATGCTAATTTCTAACAATAACGTGCCTGAACCTATGGTTTTTCAGTGAATTTCAAAGGTTTTTTTAATGCTAATTTCTAACTATAACGTCCCTGAAACCTATGGTTTTTTCAGTGAATTTCAATGGGTTTTTTAATGCTAATTTCTAACTATAACGTCCCTGAAACCTATGTTTTTTTCAGTGAATTTCAAAGGTTTATTAAATGCTAATTTCTAACTATAACGTCCCTAAAACCTATGTTTTTTTCAGTGAATTTCTAAGGTTTTTCAAATGCTAATTTCTGACTATAATGTCCCTATTAAGTTCCCTTGAATCCTGAGGGTCCCTGGGGGCCAACTAGCCCACCAAGTACCTCCAGTAAGTGCCACAGAGCTGCGTTGCAGAGAGGTGTTCCGAGGCCACGCCCCTTTTTATACCATGCTGCAAAAGTGGCTTCTGGCGCACTGCTCCTCAGAGGATGAAGTCCACTTGTGTCCTGAGGTCCTCAGGACACAAGAGGACCTCATCACCCTACCAGCAGTGCACCAGAAGCCTCAATTTTGCCACAGGGACCCCATCCCCAGGGGCCGGCCTTACCTTTTTTTTTTCACAGAAGAGGGGGGCTGCATGGCCCCCCTCCTGGGCCACTTCTGGCCCTGAACACCCCATCCCCCGGGACCTGGATGCTCCGTTGGGGACCGTGGGGAGCCCCAATGCCCCCATGGACCCGCCGGCTCCCTGCCTCCTGCGGGAGCCGGCATTGCTTTTGAGAAAGGGGAGCTGCAAAAATGCAGCTCCCCTTGCTCAAAAGCAATCCTGCTTTGCTTCATTGAAGCGAGAGCAGGTTTCCCTGCTCTTGCTTCAATGAAGCAAAGCAGAGTTTGCTACGGCAGGGCGGGAGCCTCAAGACTCCCGCTCTGCCATAGCAAATGGCAATGTCCTGAGGTGGGTACCCCGGGACATTGCAGGAGCCAGCCATGGGGGGTGGCGGTCCCCAGGGCCATCAAGGGCTCCTGGAGGGGGGCCGTGTGGCCCCTTCCCATCATATGCATAGCCCTGGGGAGGTGGTGGTCCCCGGGGCTTGGGAGGGTCTGTGAGGCCCCCCCACAATATTTTTTTTTTTAGGTACAAGCCCCGGGGAGGTGGCGGTCCCCAGGGCATCGGGGTGGCCATGTGCCCCCCGCGCATATTTAAGAAAAGCCCTGGGGGTGGTGGTCCCCGGGGCTTGGGGGGCCTTGGAGGCCCCCCACAGATTAAAAAACAAGCCCCGGGAGGTGGCGGTCCCCGGGGCTGCGGGAGGTCCGCGTGCCCTCCCGCATATAATTTACATAGCCCCGGGGAGGTGGCGGTCCCTGGGGCTGTGGGGGCCCCCACGGGCCCCCGCGATATAATTTTGGCATTCCCCCGGGACCTGGCCCACCCGGGGGCTCATTTAAATGAAGCGCAGGAGTCCACGCTTCATTTTTTAAAGTTTTCTTGGATGGATTTGCAACCCCAGCGTGAATTTTGCAGATTTCTTTTTTTTTCAAATGTATTTTTTAGCCCTGGAGGTCCTTGTGGGGCCCCCTGAGCAGGCCTAGGGGGACAGGGTGTTTGTACCCTGCCCCCTTTTCTTGTTTTTTAACCTCTTTTTCACTGTTTTCTTGTGACTCGGTTCTACCGAGTCACAAGATGGCTGCCAACACTTCCTGTTTTGGAGTGTTGGCAGCCAATCACAGTGAAGCTCGTGCCCGGGAGGGTTCGCAAACCCTCTTCGGTGCTCAGATATCGATATTATTCTTTTTTAAATTTCTCAGGAACTACTGAACGGATTTACACCATTTAACAAAAAGGGCGCAGTCTAAACCAAGACCTACCTTTTTGCCAAATTTGGTGTAATTCCGTTCTGCAGTTCGGGCTGTAGCCTGTAATAAAGTTCCTATGGAAATTAACATGGAGAAAACGTGCTTTGGGACCCCCCTTTTTTCTCGGCCCCCGCTTGACGAATCACGCCGAAACTTTCGAAATACAAACTGAGCGGTCCAACCCTGTTTTTTGGAAAATTTCACGAGGATTCGTCAAACAGCGCCAAAGATATTGGCAAATCAAAAAATGTTTTTCCTATGGTAACTAGGTCCTAACTATAACTACCTACTGGCGACCGCCAGTAGGTAATATATATATATATATATATATATATATATATATATATATATTATATATATATATATTATCTACTGGCGGTCGCCAGTAGATAGTTATAGTTTGTACCTAGTTTCAATAGGAAAAGCGTTTTTTGTTTTGCCAATAACTTTGGCGCAGGTTGACAAATCATCGCGCAATTTTCAAAACTAGTGGGGCGCTCCGGTCAGCTCCTATCCTGAAAGTTTCAGGGTGATTCGGCATTCGGGGGCCGAGAAAAAAGGGGGGTCCCAAAACGTGTTTTCTCCATGTTATTTCCCATAGGAAACTTTAGACACGCCTACAGCCCGAACTGCTGAACGGAATTAAGCCAAATTTTGCAAAAGGTAGCCCTTGGTTCAGAAAGAGCCCTTTTTGTTAAATGGTGTAAATCCATTCAGTAGTTCCTGAGAAATTCAATAACTAGAGGTCAAAAAATCATTTCCCATAGGAAACTTTAGACACGGTTACAGCTGAAACTGCTGAACGGATTTACACCAAATTTGGCAAAAAGGTAGCCCTTTGTTCAGAAAGAGACCCTTTTTTTAAATAGTGTAAATCCGTTCAGAAGTTGCTGAGAAAATTAAAAAAATAAAAGTTTCGATATCTATGGCCGCGGTGTATCCGCGCACCCTGCCGATCACGAGCTGCATTATATTTGGCTGTCAACACTTCAAACCAGGAAGTGTTGGCAGCCATCTTGTGCCTTGGTAGAACCGAGGCACAAGAAAAGAGAAAAAGAAACACACAAAACAAGAAAAGGGGGCAGGGTAGAAACACCCTGACCCCTAGGCCTGCTCAGGGGGTCCCACAAGGACCCCCAGGGCCAAAAAAAGCATTAAAAAAATTAAAAAATCGTCCGAATTCGCGCTGGGTGCGCGAATCCGGCCGCAAAAATAAAAAAAACGAAGCGCGGGCTTCCGCGCTTCGTGGTAATGAAGCTCACGGGTGGGCCAGGTCCCGGGGGCAGTGAAAAAAAAAGTGTGGGGGGCCCCCAATGCCCCCCACACTGCCCCGGGGACCGCCACCTCTCCAGGGCTTGATTAATGAGTTGCAGGGTGGCACGGAGCCCCGCCGCAGCCCCGGGGACCGCCACCCCCCCGGGGCTTGTTTTTTTAAAGTTTGGGGGCCTCTAAGGCCCCCCCAAGCCCCAGGGACCACCACCCCATGGGGCTTTCATTAATTATAATAGCGGGGGGCACATTGCCCCCCGCAGCCCGGGGACCGCCACCCCCCGGGGCTTAATTTTTTTTTTTAAATATACCTGTGTGGTTGGGCTCGAGCCCCCCCACATGCCCCAGGGACCGCCACCTCCCCAGGGCACTAATATTTAAATTTGGGGGTCCGTAACGGACCCCCGAGCCCCGGGGACCACCACCTCCCCGGGGCTTTGCAATTGTTGGGAGGGGGCCGCCCCCTCCTGGAGCCTGTGATGGCCCTGGGGACCGCCACCCCCCAGGGCCGGCTCTTGCAGTGTCCCGGGGTGCCCACCCCGGGACACTGCTGTTTGCAATGACAGGGCGGGAGCCTCGCGGCTCCCGCCCTGTCATTGCAAACTGCTTTGCTTCAATGAAGCAAAGCAGATTGCTTTTCCATAAGGGGAGCTGCATGTCAGCAGCTCCCCTTGTGGAAAAGCAATGCCAGCTCCCGCAGGATGCGGGGAGCTGGCGGGACCGTGGGGGTATTGGGGACCCCCCCCACGGTCCACAACGGATAGGGCCGGCCCCGGGGGATGGGGTCCCCGAGACCAGAAGTGGCTCGGGAGGGGGGCCACGCAGCCCCCCTCCCCAACAAAAAAAAAGGCAGCCAGGCCCTGGGGGATGGGGTCCCCGGGGCCAGAAGTGGCCCAGGAGGGGGGCCATGCGGCCCCCCTCCCAAAGAAAAGAAAAAAATAAATAAATAAATAAAGGCCGGCCCCGGGGGATGGGGTCCCCGGGGACAATAGAGGCCTCAGGAGGGGGGCCACACAGCCCCCCTCCATAATAAAAATATATATATTTGGCCATGCCCCTGGGGCCGGAATTAACCACGGGAGGGGGCCCCCTTCCCGTTAAGATATATATATTTTTTTTAAAAGAGGGGGTCAGGCCCTGGTGGATGTGGTCCCCAGGGCCCAAAAAAGTAAAAAAGAAGGGGGACCACACAGCCCCCCTTCCCAGAAAAAAAAAAAATCAAAACACACGCGATCGTGCCGGAGGCCCCGCCCCCTACCAGCAACACCCTGCAAGTGGCGCGTTTTAAGTTGGGGAATTAATTCCCCTTCAATACTGGGGGTCCCTGGGGGCCAACTAGCCCACCAGGTACCTCCAGTAAGCGCTACGGCGCTGCGTTGCAGAGAGGTGGTCCAGGCCACGCCCCTTTTTACACCTCTCTGCAACGCAGCTCTGTGGCGTTTACTGGAGGTACCTGGTGGGCTACTTGGACCCCAGGGACCCTCAGGATTCAAGGGGACTTTATCCCCCAACTTAAAACGTACCACGGGGCGTGTTTGCACAGTGGTGAAGGGAGGGGGCGGGGCCTGAGGTGACATGTGTGGAAACACACCCTGTGGCGCGTTTTAAGTTGGGGAATTAATTCCACTTCAATCCTGAGTGCCCCTGCGGGCCAACTAGGCCACCAGGTACCTCCAGTAAGCGCCACAGGCCTGCGTTGCAGAGAGGTGGTCCAGGCCACACTCCTTTTTACAACTCTCTGCAACGCAGCACTGTGGCGCTTACTGGAGGTACTTGGTGGGCTAGTTGGACCCCAGGGACCCTCATTATTCAAGGGGACTTAATCTCCCAACTTAAAATTCACCACGGGGCGCGTTTGCACAGTGATGAAGGGAGGGGGCGGAGCCTGACGTGACATGTGTGCAAACACGCCCTGTGGCGCGTTTAAAGTTGGGGAATTAATTCCCTTTCAATCCTGAGGGCCCCTGGGGGCCAACTAGCCCACCAGGTGCTTCCAGTAAGCGCCACTGCGCTGCGGTGCAGAGAGGTGGTCCAGGCCATGCCCCTTTTTACACCTCTCTGCAACGCAGCACTGTGGTGCTTACTGGAGGTAACTGGTTGGCTAGTTGGACCCCAGGGACCGTCAGGATTCAAGGGAACTTAATCTCCCAACTTAAAACGGTCACAGGGCGTGTTTGCACACATGTCACCTCAGGCCCCCCCTCCCTTCACCACTGTGCAAACGCGCCCCGTAACGTGTTTTAAGAGGTAGTTTTAATCCCCCTTCCCTATTATGTACTAAGGCCTTACAGAGGAGGACATGCTAATCACAGGGGTACCCCAACGCATAGTGTTCCCTAGTGTATGTAGGTGTTTTCACTGTATTCTAAGTGACTTTCAGCATAGCTCTGGCTCTAGGCCTGGTTAGTCAGAGTCAGTTACCACCAGTACCCGTCTGAAAAAGTTGTGGGCACAGGATGATTTTGCAACAAGGCCTCTTTCTGCTCCTCTGTTGGTTCTTTCTGCACATGTCTTGCTTCTTCCTGAACTTTTCTTCGACTTTGTGGACTTATGTTGCTTCTTTCTGCATTTCTTTTGCTTCTTTCTGTGCGTTTTTTCTTCTTTCTTCACATGTCCTACCTCTGTAGGCATAGTTAGAAACTAGCATTTGAAAAACCTTTGAAATTTACTGAAAAAACCCTAGGTTTCAGGCATGTTATAGTTAGAAATTAGCATTTAAAAAACCTTAGAAATTCACTGAAAAAACCATAGGTTTCAGGGAAAGTTATAGTTAGTTGGACATTTCACTCGTACAAAACCATAGAAATTCCCCCGTTATAGTTAGTTCAGCTAACTATAACTCGTGCCCCCGCAATGCACTGCTGATGACGTCACATATTACATCACTCATGACATGGTCAGTGATCTGCTGACCTTCAGGAGGCTACTCAAGACCTGGCTGTTCGACCAGTAGCAGCATCCCCCCCCTTCCCTCTCCCCAGCACCTTGAGACCCTCGCGGGTAAGTAGTGCGCTCTACAAATTCTGTGATTGATTGATTGATTGATTGACATCACTGATGACATCACTGATGGCATCTCAAATGACATCACTGATGACATCACTGATGACATCATCCATGTGATAATTTGATGCATCTTCTCACACCCTAATATAACCTTTGATACACCCACTCTAAATTACAGACTGCCATTCTCAAAAACAATAGACACTCCAACACCAATAACTACATACCCACTCACTGATTATTAGGTCTACCCACACATCCACTCACTCACCCGTACACTCACTCATACTTATGGTCATTCAGTACAGGACTATCATATGCACTCATACACCTATATAGACACTCACACACTGCCACTCATCCATAGAGGTACTCACACACCTAGTCAGTCATGCAGATAATTAATCACACTGCCATTTACTCACCTATACAGTTATACACACTCCAGCTCAATTACTCATACAAATACTAGCACATTCTTACGCTCTTATACAATCACTGATACAAGCACACACTCATCCATACAGTCACTCTCACAATCACACACTCTCACTTATAGCCATTTATATACTCCAACACACATATATACTGCCTTTCACATATGTAGTTACTCACACATGTACCACTGAGATATACATTCACTCACCACTCGGAGTCGAACCACATTCATGTAATGCCAATGGTTTATTTGCGCTCAACCACCACAACCGCCTGACGCGTTTCGGCCTGACACGGCCTTGATCACATATATATATATATTACCTACTGGCAGTCGCCAGTAGGTAGTTATAGTCAGGACCTCCTTTCTATTCAAAAAGCGTTTTTTGTTTTCCCAATAACTTTAGCGTCGTTTGCCGAATGTTTGCGAAATTTTTCAAACTAGTGGGGCTCTCCAGTCAGCTCCTGTCCTGAAAGTTTCGGGGTGATTCGTCAAGCGGGGGCTTAGAAAAAAAAGGGGGGTCCCAAAACGCGTTTTCCCCATGTAATTTTCAATAGGAAATTTTAGACAAAGCTACAGCCCAAACTGCTGAACGGAATTACACCAAATTTGGCAAAAGGGTAGGTCTTGTAGGTCTTGGTTCAGAAAGAGCCCTTTTTGTTAAATGGTGTAAATCCATTCAGTAGTTCCTGAGAAATTTAAAATAGAAAAAGTTTCGATATCTGAGCACCAAGGAGGGTTTGCGAACCCTCCCGAGCACGAGCTCAATTCTGATTGGCTGCCAACACTCCAAACCAGGAAGTGCTGGCAGCCATCTTGTGACTCGGTAACGAGTCACAAGAAATCAGAAAAAAAATGTGAAAAAGAAGAAAAGGGGGCAGGGTAGAAACACCCTGACCCCCTAGGCCTGATCAGGGGGTCCCACAAGGACTCCCAGGGCCCAAAAAAACATTTATTTTTTTTAAATGGCAGAAATTGCATTGGGGTCTCCAATCTGCCGAGAAAATAAAAAAAAATGAAGCGTTTTCAAAAAGCCCCTGGGTGGGCCAGGTCCCGGGGGCACTCGCCAATTAATTTGCTGGGGCCCGCGGGGGCCCCCGCAGCCCCGGGGACCACCACCTCCCCGGGGCTTATTTTATTGTATGTTGGGGGCACTATGGCCCCTCACAGCCACGGGAACTGCCACCTCCCCGGGGCTGTAAAAAAAAATGCATGGGGGGTCCTAATCCCCCCCACGCTGCCCCGGGGACCACCACCTCCCTGGGGCTTTGAGAATGAAATGCGGGGGCACGCAGCCTCCCCGCAGCCCCGGGGACCGCCACCTCCCCGAGGCTCAGTAAAAAAAATTAAATGATGTGTGGGGGAAGAGCCCCCCACATGCCCTGGGGACCACCACCCCGTGGCACATACTAATTAAAAATGCGGGGGTCCATAGCGGACCCCCTGGCCCTGGGAACCACCACCTCCCTGGGGCTTTAAACACATAGGAGGGGGGCCACACGGCCACCCTCCTGGAGCACTCGAAGGCTCTGGGGACCGCCACCCCCCAGGGCCGGCTCCTGCAGTGTCCCAGGGTGCCCACCCCCGGGACACTGCTGTTAGCTATGGCAGGGTGGGAGCACGGCTCCCGCCCTGTCATAGCAAACTCTGCTTTGCTTCATTGAAGCGAGAGCAGAGAATCCTGCTCTCGCTTCAATGAAGCAAAGCAGAATTGCTTTTGAGCAAGGGGAGCTGCATGTCAGCAGCTCCCCTTGCTCAAAAGCAATGCCGGCTCTCGCAGGAGGCAGGGAGCCGGCAGGACCATGGGGGCATTGGGGCTCCCCCCACGGTCCCCAACGAGAGGCCATGCCCCAGGGGATGGGGTCCCCGGGGCC
Source organism: Calotriton arnoldi (assembly GCA_963921515.1). Taxonomy (NCBI): domain Eukaryota; kingdom Metazoa; phylum Chordata; class Amphibia; order Caudata; family Salamandridae; genus Calotriton; species Calotriton arnoldi. Next base: position 36,660 of record CAWUFW010020967.1, read on the forward strand.
AAAAATGCCCCGGGAGGGGGGCACTCAGCCCCTCTTTCTTTTTCTTTAAAAAAAAAATAAACATTAGGGCATGCCCCGGGGGATTGGGTCTCCGGGGCAAAAATGGCCCGGGAGGGGGGCCACGCCAGCCCCCTCCCACTAAAAAAAATAAAAAAGAATTGGCAATGCCCCGGGGCTAATATAAATTAATGGAAGTGGACGGGTTTTTTTTCACCAAAGTTTGGAGTCGCGACCCTAGTGCGGTGCTCAGCGTGGCCCCTAGTGTGAACGCGATGGGTGCGCGGCTCTCAGCGCGGCCACTAGTGTGAACGCGATGGGTGTGCGGCTCTCATTACGGCCCCCTAGTGTGAACACGATGTGTGCGCGGTTTTTAAAGGCGCGATGGGTACACGAATCCAAGCAAAAATAATTAAGATATTTTTTTTTCTAATAGTTGGTTATATGTTGGGTTATTGGGTGGCTCTAAAAAGAGCCCTTGTTTTTATTGGGAGATTGTTGTAGCTACATTTAAGTGCGGATGCAGAGCTTCAGGTTGTTGAGAAACACTCTGTTGCCTTGATCAGTGAAGTGTACTCCATCACTTCTGTAGACGTCATCCATATGGAAACGAAGATTGTCGTTATAGATGGAGCCCATCCTATGGTCTCTGAGGTAAGCGGAAACAGCTTTGTTGACATTTTTTCTAGCTTTCTCAAACTGTGGACAGAATTGATTGGACCATTTCCATTTCTGTCTTTGGCATATGTTAGAGTATACAAAGACAGTTTTGGGGAAAAGCAACATCAATTCTGCAAAGGTGTCCTTCTTTAGCATTTTCATACCTACCCCAGTCAATGTGCCTAGGTCATTGCCACCACAGTGCACAATCATGAGGTCAGGGGGTTGGAGATGCAAAAAGGTTTTAACCAAAGACATCAATTGGTGCCACTTTAATCCTCTCTGTCCAATCCATTTAATGCTTACATTTTGCAAAGCTAGGTCTTTGTCAATACCTCTGCGTTCTGCATACCTTTTGCACCAGAATCCACACTGTAAGCATCTTGAAGGGATGTCTGTAAGTAATGTAGAGATGTCTGTAGCTGAGGTTGTTAGTTGGTAGAATGAGAGGTATGTCAAATGGTGGACAAGATGAAATTTTAAAAAAATTAGAGAATTGATTGGCTGTTTAAGAACATTCTACATACAAAAATATGGTGCATGTTACTTTTTTTTAAAAGCTTTTTTCTTATTGGTTAGTAAAAAATGTTTGAAAGGTACAATAGAAAGGATAAGATCATATTTTGCCAAGTCAACCACACCTGCTGTTTGTATTTGCAACATTGTGTGGTGAACTTGAAAATATGGTGAACTTTTGACCTGTGAGTTTAGTTGAATGTTCCATGAACTGTTACTATGGAAACTGGCATGAAGCAGAATGGGGGAAGGGTTAAAAGTTAACTGTGCTTTTAAAATGTGAAATTGTAAATTATATGTAAGTAATATTTTTCTTCCAATGAATTTTCCCAACTCAATACTCTCTTTAGAAGTGGTGTTTAATTAAAAAATAGTGTTAAATTTATTTGTTATATCTTTTTGAACTCCCGTAGGAATTCGAGACTCCATCGCGACTGTGCACGATGGGGTCGCGACTTCTAAAAAAATGTAGGGACAGTTTGGGCACCTTTAGAAGTCAGTTGCCAAGGGTTATTATGTGTAACCAATAGAAATGTGTTTTACAATTTTGAAAAATCTGGGAAGCAATGTGATTTGTTACTTATGTGTATTTGTGTGGAAAAAGAGAGGGAAACTTTGCCATTAGTGGTTTTACCTTGCTGAGTCTGGTGCATTATATTGATTGTGTGTAAAAGAAAATCCTGTCAGAGTTTGAGAGATTTGAAATTGAACATATTTGCAAGGTGAGTTGTAAATTTGTGAGGTGTATTATACATTTGCTAACATTATTCAAAAACTGTGTTGTTTAAAATATATTATTAAGTGTAGAGATGTATATTGTACTTTGTTTCATTGTACTTAAATGTTGTTTAAAAAAGAGTCTGTTCAGTAATATGTGTATTTATAAAGAAGATTACTGATGTTCATATAAGATGTTATTAATTAGGCTGTTTTTTTAAGTCTGTACAAAGGTATAGTTGAATGATGCCACATATTTTTAGATAGAATGGTAAAATAAGGTGCTGTTAATTAGTCTTCTTTTTTCTAGTCTGAACAAAGGTATAGTTGAATGATGCCACATCATTTTAGATACAAAGGTGAAGATGTAGAATAAAAGTGTGGTTTTAAAAATGCTCATAAATGGTGTTGTTAATTAGCCTTCTTTTTTAAGTCTATTGAGAGGTATAGTTTAATGATGTTGCATATTTGTAGATAGCATGATGAAGATGTAGCTCAAAAGTAAACCACCACATATTACCCTTGCAGGCATGTTGTACTTATCTGCTTAACTAGATAATACGTAATGACTCATCTATGTCTTCAGATTGTATTTATAGAGTTATCCATATGCTTAGTGAACTATTGAGAGGCTGCCTGACCGATTACAGGAGTGCAGAGGTAGTGACTGGGTGATTTTTAAACTACATGAGTAATGATTGACTGATTCCATAATCTCCAATCACCCAGTTAGTATGCTAGCACTCATTAAATCACTCCACCACTACCCAAGCACTTATGAAATCACCCAGGCACTACCCATGCACTCTCTTAATCACCCAAGCACTACCCATGTACTCATGAAATAATCCAAGCATTACCCATGCACTAATGCAATCACACATGCAGTACCCATGCAATTCTGCAATCACCCAGTGAGTATCCAAACACTCATGAAATCACTCCGCCACTACTCAAGCACTTATGAAATCACCCAGGCACTACCCATGCACTCTCCCAATCACCCAAGCACTACCCATGTACTCATGGAATAACCCAAGCATTACCCATGCACTAATGCAATCACACATGCAGTACTCATGCAATTCTCCAATCACCAAGTTAATATGCAAGCACTCATGAAATCACTCTGCAACTACACAAGCAGTTATGAAATCACCCAGGAACTACCCATGCATTGTCCCAATCACCTAAGCACTACCTTTACAGTTATTAAATCACCCATAACCTTCTGTTGCATTCGTCTACTTACCTAGACAGTACTCAATGACTAATTGATCCTTTCAGGTGCTATTTATACACTTACCTATGCAGTGAATGTGTATGTATGCACTCAGGAAATTATCTAGCCAGTATCTATTTTCTTCTTCAGAAATTAGAGTGACTACCTTGCTCCCAATCACCCAAGCACTACCTACAGAGTTTTGGAATCACTCAGGCAGATGTAGTACATGTCTCAGTTTCTAGGTTTTCTTATATTTCAGAAATGTTGTATATATATTTATTTTACATATCATGATGATTTGTGAAGGTACACTCATAAGTATGTGTGCTTTTAGCAATATGGGGACACTTATAGTTGAGTCACGTAATAATGTGTGGGTTTATATTTGGCTAGGCCCAACTGTCATGTACTTATAACAACACCCAAGTACTTGCCATGCAGTCTTACAATAGTGCAGGCACAACATATGCAGTGCTGTAATCATTCAGCCATTGCTCTTGCACAGATGCAATCATTTAGGCACTATCTGTGCACTTATGCAATCACTAAGGTATAATGCATGCAGTAATATAATCACCCAGGCACTACTGTTGCACTCCTTCAATCACAGAGGTACTATCTTTCTACTCTTGTAATCACTCAGACACTAGTTATGCTGTTATGAAATTATCCTGTCATTACTTTTGGAGTGTTTTAGTTAGTCAGGCTCTACGTCAGTAGTGTTGCAATTATCCAAGAAGTACCCATGCACTTACAAAATCTCCAAGTCACTACCCATGCACTGCTCCAATCACCCAGCCAGTACCATGTACTTATCCAGTCACTCTGCCAATACCCAAGCACTTATAAATTCACCATGCGCTCTCCTTGCAGTACTCTAATCATCCAGTCAGTACCCATGTACTCATGCAATGACCCAGGCACTAACACATGCACTGCTACAATCCCCTGAGCACTATGCATGCAGTCCTCTAATCACCTAGACACTACTCATTCACTCCTTCAATTACCCATGTAGTACCCATGCAGTCCAGAAATCACCCTGTCCCTTCCCATGCACTGCTCCAATCACCCAGCCAGTACCATGTACTTATCCAATCATTACGCCAATACCCAAGCAGTTATAAATTCACCATGCACTCTCCTTGCAGTACTCTGACCATCCAGTCAGTACCCAGTCAGTCAGTCAGAAATAACTTTATTTCGCCAACAAAATGATGGCATAAAAAGTATTCTACAAATAAAACAGTTTCCAATCGTACAAAAAAAAGACACATTAAAAACAACATTATTCTTAGTACAAAGATTAAAAGGAAAAAAAATAAAAAATTCATATATACATTCAGTGATTAACACAATTCAAACAGTTAATGCTTCAGTTAATTATCAGATTGATGAATTAATCGTCTCTTTTTTAAAGCAGATAAAAAGAAGGACGCCAACGAAAGACAAGTAAAAGGATCAGGTAATAACTGCAGATAATAAAGGGCCACACAACACTGCCTAAAATTAATTTTATGGATAAGGGGGACAATAAACCTTTTCCTTTCCTCACAATAGAATTTGCAAAAAAACAAGAAATGCAAATCATTCTGAATAGATCGATCATCACATGTGCAAAATGACAATTCAGATGTTACATAGATATTACGAGTAACCCTGGGCAAAGCACTACGCTACGCTCGCGTAGTTTGCGAAGTTTGCGCTACTTCGCACTACGCAAATTGCACGTAGCACAGTGCAAACACGCGTAGCGTAGTTCAGCATCATTTTTTGCTTGCTCGCGGTCCTCAACATCAAGTTGGCGACCGCGAGCAAAGCAAAATGACATCCCGGCGAGACTTTTTCCTCGTTCGCGATCAGCAACATCAAGTTGCCGATCGCGAGCGTGGAAAATAAACCTCCTGGCGAGATTCTCAACGCGGGGAGGTCAGGTTTCTCATTGCGAGTGGTCGCGTATGCTCGCAACCGCTCGCGATGAGAAACTACCAGTCCGCGTTGAGAAAGCTGCCACTCGAGTAAAAATCTACTCGAGCGGCAGTAAAAGACAGCTCGCACTGTGCAAGATGCCGTTTTCAATGATTGCACAGTGCGGACAAGCATCCGGCACTGTGCAATCATCTTGAACAGCGCACTACGCAGTTCACGTAGTGCTACACGTAGCTCGCGTAGTGCAAAGTGCACTTCGCGTAGCTTCGCGTAGCGCTACTTCGCGAACTACGCCCAGGGTTAATTACGAGGTAGACCTAGCATCAAGGGGATATAATTCAGTCGAAATCTAACCAAAATATATCTATGTTGTAAATTAGTGAGGAACGATAGAGAGATTGAATTCACATCCATTTGCATTATGCTTGGAACCTCCAAGAATGCTCTAACAGTTGTCATCTTAAAATTGGAGACCTCCCTCCTTGCTTGTAATCTAGATAATAAATGATTTTTTAAATCTTTTTTAGAAATAGACCAACAAGTTGTGGGATCTGTGAACAGATGATGTAACCCAACTGCTTGAAGGGTAGATTCAACATAACATAACCAACTAGTATTATTTGCACCATCAAGTTTCAAGACGTCACTTATAATATCCCTCGTTAACGAGAGAGTCTCATTCCGCCAAACCAAGTGCCACATTAAGATGGGCGCCACATAAATTTTATCAGTTGTATAAGGGACTCGCAACTCCGTATGACAATTAAAATTAGAGCATGATTTTGGCAGTGAAACCAAATTTTTCAAAAAGGTATCTTCTATAAATTGTAATTGTGGGCAGTCTCTACTGCCCCAGACAGCTGCTCCATAAATGGCAGCAGATACCGTTTTGGCTTCATAAACTTTTTAATTGCTTCACTAGGTTTGGAACCTACTTTTTTTATAAATGTAAAAAGTGCCCCAATATTTTTCTCCATCTGTAGCCCCCTATTTATGACCATACTTTGCCAGTTATTCTGGCGGTCAAACATAATCCCTAAATAATAAAAAGAATCCAAAGCTCCCAACTTGCCCCCTTCAATACAAATGTGTGGTTGTTTCTGCTGCTTTGGCCCTGCCACTAAGACAAAGGACTTTGAATAATTAATTTTCATGTCCAGCTGGTTCATAAAGTTAGTATAATCCATCACTAATTGGCGGAGCGCATTACTAGTATGAGCTAAAATCACTGCGTCGTCTGCATATAAAAGTATCGGTATTTGTAGTGAATTAATGTAAGGGACATCTGGAGTAGATCCCTGCAAAGCTGATTCGACATCATTAGTGTAAAGTGCAAATAAAAAGGGCGCTAGAACGCACCCCTGTCTCACACCTCTAGCAATTTTGAAGTGCCTAGTACACTCACCTCCCTTTCCATAACGAACATGAGCTGAGGCACCTGAATACAAATCACGAATAATATTAATGATCTGTATGTCCACCCCCATTGCCCCCATGATCTGCCACAGCCTAGGCTGTGGCACGCAGTCAAAGGCTGCGGACAGATCCATGAAGGCAAGGTATAAATGGCCTTTTTTTGCTGCTGTATACTTTGCAATTATTAGGTTCAGGTTCAGACACTGATCCACAGTGCCTTTTCCTTTTCTGAACCCAAAATAACATGGGATTATAATATTATTTTCTAGAGCCCATTCCTCAAGTCTATTTAAAAGCAGCCGGCCCATTAATTTTGCAGTTGAGTCTACAAAGATATAGGCCTATAATTTTTCGGGATTGACCTATCTCCTTTTTTGTAGATAGGGACAATTACAGTAATTCTCCATGAGGGAAGAACACCAATTTGGGAAATTTTATTAAAAACATTAGTTAAGAGCGGTGCCCAAAGGTCCTGATTATCTAAAAAAAGATCAATTGGAACGCCATCAGATCCTGGTGCCTTTGCACTTTTGCACTGATTTAAAGCATATTTTGTTTCTTCCAGCGTAACCTGGGCACCACCTCCTAAACCAGCTAAGCTTGTGGAGGTAATTGAGTAATTGCCTTTTCAACAGTTCCAAATAGCTCTTCAAAATGCGTAACCCATTCCTCCTGCTCAGAAGTGCACCGGACATTTTGCGAGCAGCATAGCCCATCCCCATGACAGTCCGTATGTGCACTTTAACTGTGTGCACGCAAGCCAGTCCAGATGCTGCTCTCATGCTGTAGACCTATGAATCAGTGAGTGGGTATGTACTAACTGGTATTGGTGTGTCTATGGTTTCAAGAATGGTAGTGTGAATTTTCGAGTGGGTGTATGAAAGGTTATATTAAGGTGTGAGGAGGTGCATCAGATACTAAGTGGATGATGTCATCAGTGATGTAATTTGAGATGTCATCAGTGATGTCATCAGTGATATCACTGACCATGTCATGAGTGATGTAATATGTGACATCATCAGCAGTGCATTGCGAGGGCGCGAGTTTAGTTAGCTCAGCTAACTATAACAGCCGAATTTCTCTGGTTTTGTATGAGTGAAATGTCAGCCTAACTATACCGTCCCTGAAATCTGTGGTGTTTTCAGTGAATTTCTAAGGTTTTTTAAATGCTCATTCCTAACTATAACGTCCCTGAAACCTCTTTTTTTCAGTGAATATATATATATAGTCCCTCCCACAACCTACTCCGCACACCAATCACCCAAAAGAGAAAGTCAGCAGAAAGGCCAATCCTTACCACACCTTACCATGAACAGACATCATCCATGAGAGAGGTGTTACATAAAAGGACACTCTATCTCTACAGCCTATCATCTTGGGGCAAGGTCTCAGCAGAGAGGCCAGTCTCTCCCCACACCCAACTACATATACCCATCATCCCAGAGAGAGGTCTAGTCTCTTCCTACTGCACACACCCATCATCCCCACACCCTACCATGCACACCAGCTTTCCGAGGAAGAGGTTTCAGTGTAGAGGCCAGTCCCTCCACACACTCTATTATGCACACCGGTCATCCAAGAGAGATGTTTGAGTGGAGAGGCCATCCTCTCCACAAACCCTACTATGAAACTTGTCATCAAAGGGGGGGTCTCAACAGAGGAGCAAGTCTCTCCCCAAACCATACTACATACTTCTATTGTCCAAGAGAGAGGCCTCATGTGAACGGTCACTCTCAATTCACACCCTAGTAGTTGGAGTGATGAATTCAGTCTGCTCAGTTTATAGCCTTTTTTTATATATTAGGTGTATTAGTTCACAAGTGTCTTATGGAAGTTGGATAAATAGGTGGAGGCAGTTGTTTGGGTGCTCCCACTCTCACGAGAGTCAAGCAGGTGTCAATATCCCAATAAAAGGGAGATATTGCATGAAAGAATCATTTGTTAAAGAGTTTTAGTTTTGTAAAGGAGTATGCTAATCGATGAGTTTGAAATGTTATTGTAAGAGTCCTGTGAGTGTACTTTGCAAGCTTTAGGGAGTGAAGCTTGCCAAATGAGAGCTTTTAAGATCCAGCAAAAAACTTTCAAAATCTGCATGGAAAATTACTGGGACAGCCTGCCACGAGGTGTCTTACAGTTAGAGGAGAAGTAGAAAAAGGACCAGGTTATATTAAGGTCAACCAATAGTTAACATTGTCACTACATGGTTAAAAAAATGCTGTGATCTGATTGACTGCAGAACCAAAGATAGCTGAGATTGTGCTCAGTGGTTTGGAGCTGAAGAAAGTATCTTTGACTTGCACTCAGCAGAGGTGATTTCATTTGGAAGTAAAAGAGAGTGGTGCCTTCAGCTGCCTTTAAGAAATAGCTCTAGTTGTATGGATAGACAATTTAATAATGTTATTTTTTTAAATATATTTTAAAATTGTGTTTTTCTAGGGTTTGGCGAATACTTGTCCAATGTAAATTGTGAAAAGTAAGAAAATCAGTAATGAAAAATTTTCAAATAATGTAGACGGTCCAGTTTGTCCCTAAAAACGTGAACACAGGTTATTAGCTTGCTTAATCTCCACAACGGCCCCACCAGCGCTGGGATGCCTGGCTTCACCTTGGGGGTGCCCAGGAGTGGACATTTCACAGGGAAAATCCAGGAAGGGTTCCACAGCGGTATGCGTTCAGCGCCAGGATGCCTCAGGGTAGCAGTGCGCTTTACAAGTACAAGTACAAATTCATTTCATTTCATTTCATTTCATTTCATACTCTGTTGAGAAATGTGAGTAGATAGCCTGCAGTTTATAAAGTTTTTCTACATCATGTTTACTGATAGAAAAGGTGTTTGTATAGTACATGTAGAGATCACAATGTACCGAGATGTCAGCAGAGATGATATGTTGTGTAAAAAACAAAGGGGCTTATTTACAAGCCTCTCAAGCTGCCTGTGCATCACTTTTGAAATGAGAAACAGTGACTCACCGGCGGCACTAGGGGCTTGTAAATAAGCCCCAAAGTGTTCACCCTGGACATAGTTCTAAGGCAAGGAGGCAGTGTTTCTGAAATTATAAAGGAGTATGTGGAATGTACTAATTCAAGACCTAGTATTTTTCTGAAGCCTAGTATACAGACCTTTTATTCTTTTCAGATGCTTCAGTGGACAGATTGCTGTTTCTAAAGTAAAACAGCCTGCTCACTCTCAGCAAATGTCTCTGAACAGGAATGTGTTACTCTCTATAGCTTTATGCAAGCAGCTTTTATCTTGTACAGAGGTGTCAGTTGTTAAGGTATATGTTACACAATGTAGGTGCATCTACCTGGTTTGTCACTTTGAACTGTGGAGAGTACATTTGGGATGATCTTCATTAGCTTCTCAGGCTAGCTAATGCAAACATTTCAGGTATTAATTATAAAACTGCTGGTTAATTGTGTTCTATCAACCATAGCTTTAAAGCCATGCTCCACTTTATCTGTAACAAAAAGAATGATGCAGTGGGTGAGGATGTGGAATTTTTCTAGAGAAAGGAATAACCAGTTAGTGGTGCACTAGATATACATATGTTAATGTGGGCAAAAGATGTATGACAGTTTGGTCAATATAGTGATGAATCAGTGTTATAAATTTATTGAGCAGCATGTAACTTTAAATTTCTTTGCAATTTTTTTGTTGTAGGATCATCATGGAAAACAGACATTTTCAAAACAAAAAATACCATTCAAAAAAAATATGCGGAGGAGAAAACTGAAAGTTTTTTATTTTTGAAGAAGCAGGAAACAATAAATTTGTGGAAAATCAGAAAACAAACTATTGCTGGAGGGGTATTTATGTACCTGTGGTGCTTATTCCGGGAGATGTGGTTGTTTCAGAAGAAGAAATCATTTGCCTACAGAATGAGAAAAATACATCCTTCTTTAAATAGATTGGATTGGCACCAGCCTGACTGGATAGTACTTGAGGTGGTAGTGTATCCCCAGATGAAAAAGATGTACAATCTTCTAAGTGTCGTCTATTTTAGAAGAGCGAGCCATCTGAACATTGGCAAGTCTCTGTGGATGCATACATCTTAAATGTGCCAACAAACCAGTAATGCTCATGCTGTACTGCTTCTTTGTAGCTCTGCTGAATTCTTTTTTTCAAAGTTTGCAAGTCACAAACTTGGCAGATACCTTTTTTCTTCCTGCTCTCATATAAAAAACGTGTCAAACAAGAGACTATTTTACAAGTTAAGCAGCTTGAGGTGCTGAAACTGCTGCTGCCTGCTCATCAGAGTCAGATGAAGACAGTAGAAATGAGTGAAGTTGGTTGTATTGTTTGTTTTAGAGTTGGTGATCTAGTTTGTTGATATAGTTGTAGTTTTTTAATGTAGTTAAATGATTTTCTTTTAGTAAAAAATAAATTTAAAGTTAGTAGTGTTTTTACTTACTAGTTATTATAAATTTCAATATTACTACAGCATCAGAATGCTCAATGAAACTGGCAGTTTCATCTCTTTAGACTTCACGGGTGTTCCTGCATATATGTCTATCTATACAGTACTAAGCGTATTTTTTTATGCCCGAAAGAGGTGTTAGCGGAGAAGCTAATTATGGTCACTTGTCATGCAAGAGTAAGGTCTGGGTAGAGAGATCAGTCCTTGTCCACAATGTAGTATGGAGGGCTCTGATAGAGGAGAGAGGTCCTGGCACAGAGGCCAGTCTGTTCCCATACTCTACTACACACCACACTTACCTGCTAGAGAAGTGGTAGTAGAGAGAACAGTCCTTTTGTACATGTTACTATCTATGCTTGTCATCCTGGGAACTAGTTTCAGTGGAGAGGTCTGTCCCTATGCTAACCCTACTACGCATGCTTGTCCCCATGTGACACACCCATCACCATGAAGAGTGCTATGAGTAGAGAGAACAGTCTCTATCCCCAGCCTACTACGCACATCTGTTATCTTGGGGTGAAGTCTCATCTGACAGGGCAGTCTCTCTCCATACCCTTATGCCTATGCTTGTCACTCTGGGGAGATGTATCAGTGGAGAGGTTTCTTACTAATTGAGATACTACTATATTCATTAGTTGTCATGAAGAGGGCTGTGAGTGCAGAGGAAAGTGTTTATTCATATCTTACTATGTACATCTGTTACCATGGGAAAAGGTGTTAACAGAGAGGACACTGTCTTTTTATATCCTACTGTGCATACCTGCTCTCCTGGGGGAAGGTCTCTGTAGAGAGGTCTTTCTTTTGCCATGCTCTAATATGAATACTCCTCCACACCCTCCTATGCATGTTCATCACTTCAAGGAGAGATTTCAGTGTAGAAGCTACTCCGTATCCACATGCTACAATACATGCCTGTCTTCATGGGAAGAGGTTTCAGTTAGAGGTCAGTCTCTCCCGACATTCAACTACACAAACCTGTCATCCAAGACAGAGTTCTCAGCATAGAGATCATGTTGAGGCAATTTCCACCCCAGATCCTACTTGCACATCTCTCACCCAGGGGTGAGGTGTCAGCAGAGAGATAAGCACCACTCAAACCCTGCTTTGCACACCCATCATCCAAGAGAGAGATCTCAGCAGAGGGGCCAGTTGCTCCCCACATCCTACTACTCACACCCATCATCCAAAACAGAGGTGTCAGCATAGAGGCCAGTTTCTCCCCACACCCTACTATGCATACCCATCTCCATAGGGAGAGGTATGAGCAGAGAGGTCACTGTCTACCCATAGCCTACTATGTACACCCATCACCCTGGGGATTGTGTTAGCAGAGAGGTCACTCCCTCCCCACACCCTACTGTGCATCCCTTTTGCCCTGGGGAGTGGTCTCAGTGGAGAGGCCACTCCCTCCCCACACCCTGTGTGCATCCTTGTCACCCTGGGGAGAGGTCTCAGCAGAGAGGACAATCTTTTCCTACATCTACTGCACAGGTCTGTCATCCTGGGGAGAAGTGTCAACAGACAGGTGAATACCTCCCCGCACCATAATGCACATGGTTGTTGGCCTGGGAAGACATCTCAGCAGAGAAGCCTGTTCCTTCTCATAGTCATCATCCAATAGAGAACTCTCAGCTGTGAGGACAGTCTCTCCTCACACCCTACTATGCACATTGGTCACCCTGGGGAGATGTGTTAGCAGAGAGGCCAGTCTCTCCTCACACCCTACTATGCACGCCTGTCATACTGGGGAAAGGTCTCAGTGGAGAGGCTACTTTCTCCCCATGCCCTACTATTGGGAACTATAAGGCATAAGTACTGTGATTAAACAAAGTGTATTTTTTTTTTTTAAATGGTTACAATTCCTCTGGACTCTTGCAGTATTGTAAAAAGGTAGGAAAGGGTAGAGAAAATCTCTTTCCACTCTACTATGCACATGTGTAGCCCTAAGGAGGAATGTGTCTGTAAAGGTAATTCATCATTAGACTTTACTATGCTCATTTGTCAATCTGTACAATAGTCTCAGCAGAAAATGCAGTACCTCCCCATGGGAGACATCCATTACAACACAGTCATTACAACGCAATGCCTTTACAATGCAGTCAATACAATGCAATTTCCATTACAATGCATGCCATTACAACGCATATCCCTCACTGACCAGCACCTTCACTGAGGTAAGCACCCGGCGATGTTAGAATAGTAATTTTCATTGTAATGGAACACGTGTTGTAATGGCTTGCGTTTTAATGGCTTGTGTTATAATGGCATGCATTATAATGTAAGTTGCGTTGTAAAGATATGCATTGTAATACTTTGCATTGTAACATCATATATCCCCTTCCCAGAGTCTACTATGCATGGTTGTCTTCCTGTAAAGGGTTGGTAGCGGAGAGGCCTGTCACTCTCCACACCTTACTATATATACCTATCATCTTGAGGATAGCTGCCAATCTAGAGGTCACTCCTTCTTCATACCCTACTACATACATCTATCATCCAAAATAGACATCTCAGCGGAGAGGCCTGTGCCTTTCCATGCCCTACTATGCACACCCTACTATGCACAGCTGTCATCCATGAGATATAGATTAGATATTTGAGCTCATGAGACTCTCACAGGAGATGCACAAATATACAGTCAAAGCAGGTGGTTGGGTGCCCCTGCTCTCACAAGAGTCTCACAGGTGTCAATATCCCCCAAAACAATCACATAATATCAGAGTAGGGTGACTCTGACAAGAAGCTATGGGTCTGATTCACAGAGATAAAAGAACACTTTTGTGTAAGTTTACTACTTTTTGGTATTCACAAAGATAAACTTAGACCAACAGTGTAACTTTACTGCTTTTCATTATTCACAAAGGTAACCTTAGACCAAAAGTCTAACTTTACTACTTTTCGAAATTCACAAAGGTAAATTACTACTAGTAAAGTTAGACTTTTTGTCTAAGTTTACCTTTGTGAATACTGAAAAGTAGTACAGTTAGACATTTAGTCTAAGTTCACCTTTGTGAATACAGAAAAGTAGTAAAGTTAGACTTTTGGTCTAAGTTTACCCTTGTGATTGCTGAAAAGTAGTAAAGTTAGACTTTTGGTCTAAGTTTACCTTTGTGAATAGCGATAGGTGGTAAACTTACACAAAAGTGTAAGTTTACCTTTGTGAATCGGGCTTTTGTGTTTATAGTGTATAATGTTCAGTTACACATAGAATTGAATGCATTACTTGATGGTAATCAATCAATCAATCAGGGAATTGTAAGCGCACTACTCACCCGTGAGGATCTCAAGGCGCTGAGGGGGGGTCCGCAGATCTGTTTAGCTGAAGAGCCAGGTCTTGAGGGTCTTCCTGAAGGTGTTCAGGGAGGGGGCACGTCTGATGTCTGCCGGTAGCTCGTTCCAGGTCTTGGCTGCAATGTGGGAGAAGGATCTTCCACCTGCTCTGTGGATGCGCGGGGTTTCGGCCAGTGCGAGGTTGGAAGATCGGAGGTTTCTTTTGGGTATGTGGCAGTTGATTCTGTCGTTGAGGTATTTGGGTCCATTGTTGTGTAGGCATTTGTAGGCGTGAGTGAGGATTTTGAAAGTGACTCTTTTCTCCACGGGGAGCCAGTGAAGACTTCGTAGGTAGGTGTTGGCTGATGTGTTCGTGTCGGGGGATGCCGAGGACGAGTCAGGCAGCGGTGTTCTGTATTGTTTGGAGTTTGCGGAGTAGGGACTTGTTGATGCCGGCGTAGAGTGCGTTTCCATAGTCCAGTCTGCTGGTGATGAGTGCGTGGGTGACTGTCTTCCTTGACTCAGGGGGATCCACTTGAAGGTCTTTCGGAGGATGCGGAGGGTGTTGAAGCAGCTGGAGGTGAGGGCGTTGACCTGTTGGTTCATGGTGAGTGATGAGTCGAGTACGATGCCGAGGTTCTTGGTGTGGTATGAGGGGGTAGGTGGGCTTCCAAGGGCGGTCAGCCACCAGGTTCTGTCCCATGCAGAAGGGGTGGTACCGAGGATGAGGACTTCTGTCTTCTCGGCATTGAGCTTCAGGCAGCTGTTGGTCATCCAGACTGCGACGTCTTGCATTCCTTTCTGGAAGTTGAGTTTGGCAGTGGTGGGGTCTTTGGTGAGGGAGAGGATGAGCTGGGTGTTGTCGGCGTAGGATATGATGTTGAGGCGGTGTTGTTGGATGACGGCTACAAGGGGGGCCATGTAGATGTTGAAAAGGGTGGGGCTCAGTGATGAACCCTGTGGGACTCCGCAGGTGATTTTCGTGGGGTCGGAGAGGAAGGGTGGGAGTCTGATCCTTTGGCTTCTTCTGTGAGGAATGATCGGATCCAGTCCAGGGCTGTTCCTTGTATGCCTGCGTCGTGTAGTCTGGCGACTAGTGTGCGGTGGGAGACGATGTCGAAGGCCGCTGATAGGTCGAGTAGGATGAGGGCTGCAGAGTGGCCTTGGTCCAGGAGGGTGCTGATGTCGTCTGTGGCGGCAAGTAGGGCGGTCTCTGTGCTGTGGTTGCTTCGGAATCCAATTGGGATGGGTCGAGGACGGCGTTCTCTTCAATGAATCGTGTCAGTTTCCTGTTGAATGTTTTCTCTGCAACTTTGGCTGCGAAGGGGAGGAGCGAGATGGGCCGATAGTTCTTGAGGTCAGTGGGGTCAGCTGTGGGCTTCTTGAGCAGGGGTATGACATCTGTGCGCTTCCAGTCGTCTGGGAAGGTGCCTGTTTTGAAGATGGGGTTGATGGTGCATTGTGGTTCGGGTGCGATGGTGGCCGCAGCTCTGTGGTAGATGTGAGGGGGCAGGAGGGGTCAGTGGGGGCCCCCGAGTGGATGCTTTTCATGGTTGAGGTGGTGTCTTCGGCTGTGATCGGTGTCCAGTTGGAGATGGTGGGCTGGCTGGTGTTTCTGGGGGGCGGAGGGCCGTCTGTGGCACCTGGTGGATGGTCAAAGAAATTGTCATAGAGGTTTTTGATCTTGAGGTGGAAATAGGTTCCAAGCTTGTCGCAGAAGTCTTGGGATGGTGTGATGTCTGTAGCTTCGCTGAATGGGTTGGTGAATTCCTGAATGACACTGAAAAGTTCCTTGGAGGTGGTGTGGTTGGCCAGGATTTTGTTGTGGATGAAGTTCCTCTTGGTTGCTCTGATCTGGTTATGGTAGTCCATCAAGGAGTCCTTGTAGGTGGTGTGGTTTTCGG
The DNA here is from genome assembly GCA_963921515.1 of Calotriton arnoldi. NCBI lineage: Eukaryota > Metazoa > Chordata > Amphibia > Caudata > Salamandridae > Calotriton > Calotriton arnoldi. The sequence goes on from CAWUFW010020967.1 coordinate 52,712, forward strand.
TTGTCTTGGTGTTTCTCCAGATCTTCTCCAGGCATGTAGGAAGATCCTGTTTCTTTCTGCAGTGAAGTTCACTCAATCTCACCTATGGACACCTGGCAGTCCAAAACAGATATTGTTATGATAAATAGAGCCCATACCATGGTCATGAAGAAATGCAGAAATTGTATTATTAACATGCTACCGGAGCTTCTCAGTCTTAGGACAAAACTCTTTTAGTTATTGCCATTTTTGCCTTTGACATATATTAGAATATACAAAGGCTGCATGAGGAATTAGAGACATCAATTGTGAAAAGATGTCCTTCATTTGGATTTCAAGAGCAACCCCTGTCATTGTGCCTAGGTCATTATAGCCACAGTGCACAATCATGAGGCCTGGGTGCTCACAATCCAAATTGCTCCCACCAATTGGTAACAATTGATACCATTGCATACCTCTGTGGCCAATGAAAGGAATGTCCAAGTTTGGCAATCCAAGAATGTTGTCATTACCACAATTAAAGGCATGTTCTCTAGCCCAGTGGATGAAGCTGTATCCCAAGATCCGGAGGCAAGCCAGGATTCAGTATGGAGATGTCAGTCAAAGGAGGAGTGCTCAGCAGAATGAGTAAGCTTCAGGAGGAATATGGAGTTACATGAGAGGAGAGAAAATAGGAGGGAGTCAATAGTGTATATGTAATTGGTAGATTTTTGACAGTCAGAAAAGTAGGTTAGGTTGTGAGCAACTGTTGTTTTTATGGTGCACAGTTACTAGTTAAACAGTATGAGCTTTTCTCTTCAGTTTTTTTTAAATTCTGCTATGATTCCTCAAAAGTAATTTACAGGCTTGTTGTGGTGAAGCTTGTTGTAGGGCCTCCTATGATCCCATGAGACTCTCGCGAGAGTCGCGTGGAAATTTACTGAATGACCCTACCATGAGTTAATTTTACAATCTGCAAGACTCTCGCGAATTCAACTGCACAGGGAGAGAATAAAAGGTGTATTAGCACAGTACAAGTATCATTAAGTGGCTAAAACAACCATAAAGCAATACAAAAAAACTACAGGTTGTCAATGTTAATATTTAAGTTAACCCCTTGACCGCGATCGGAATTCCGCTCGTATGCGGGACATTCCGATCGCGGGTGGAGTCGTGACGAGCTCAGCTCGTCATGCGCACAGCGCGACCGCGCAGCATGACGAGCTGAGCTCGTCACGAGCACGGAAGGGGTTAACATAAAGGTTTAAAAAGACAATTAAAGGGGATTATTGTACATGTAGTACATGCACTGTGGAAAAGATGTATTTGTTGTGTGAAGAATTCAAGAGTGATGTTATATTAGGGTTAACCAACAGTTGACATTCCCTAGACAAATTGAAAAAAAGGCTATGATGTGATCGGCTGCAAGGCTTGAAGGTTCAGATACTTTTATCTGTTGAATAACCTCAGGCACTTGAGATTGCCCTTGGTGGTTTGGAGGTGAAGGAAGTGTAATCTCTTCAATGTGTGCTCAGCAGCGGTCATTTGATTTTTGAGTAAAAGAGATTGGTGTATTCGGTTGCCATCAACATACAGCTTCATTTGCAGGTAATTAAAAATATAGTGTAATTAAAGTATGAAATCTGTGTATAAATATTTGAAATATATAACATACTTAAAAATCAGGTTCAATATGTTTGTTCATTATGAGAGTACTAATAATTTGAGTGGTTAATATGTGAATGCCAAAGTTTCTACTACTGAAAGTTTTTTAAATAGATAAGGAATGAATATTACAAGTTTTATAGTAATATTGTTGTTCTGGTGGTAATTGCACTTTTGTGTTTATTGCCTGTGTCTATTTTACTGTGTTAGTAGCTGTTGAAATGTTATAATTCATTTTTATAAAATTAACTGGCATATAAAAAAGTAAGAGTGCTTGCTATTGAACCATAGCTTATTCTATAGTTGGTATGATCTTTAGTTCATAGGTAGCTATTGAGATAGTTTTGTATTCAGTTCTAGGCATCTCCCAGTAGTGGTTGATGCATATTCCAAGTTTTGTACTTAGCATATAATTTTGGGGCATGGATGTCCTAAACACAGTGAAAAAGTATGTTGACTAATATAAAAGTTGATTGAAGGGGACAGACTTTCTCAACAAAGCTTATAGTATTTAGGTATCACTTGGTAGGGAAGTGCCAGCTAAGATGATATGTTGTCATAAAAATGAAGTATTCAGCCTAAATAGAGTTCTAAGTTATGGAGCTAATGTATGAAAATATATTGTATAGATTGTATACCCTGTTATAATGAAATGGGAAAAACAGGACATTGTGGTTCTTGTTATACCATCTACATAGCGTTTTTCCTTTGTAGTGGTGAATTACTGTAGAGGCTTTCTTTGCAAACCTTTCTATTAACCCTGTTTACTGAAAGAAAGTCGTCTGCAGAGAGCTTACTTTCTCACGAAAGGATTTTACACCCATACATGATGGTTTTCACACTAGAGAGTCTGCTGTAACTGAATAGAATCATATCTGCAGCTCACTCAAAGAAAAGATGCTTGCACAGGAATAAGGGCACATGCATCACAAATCCATTGTGCATGCCTTAAATAGCCAGTTCCAGTACAATTTTATTGGATCATTATTGAATTATTAAATAAGATCATAAAAGTACATAGGCAACATAGGCAACAGTAAGTTACAAATTGTTCTAAATAGCCAATTTTAGGTAATCGCTACTTAAGGAATTCAAAATGGTATGTAAGAACATAGCGGTTACCTAATAGCGATTCCTTAAGATTACAATTGCAATTAGGTAATCGCTATTAGGTAATAATACTCCATTTGTTCCTATGGGCCTAAAGGCCCAAAGGTGTGAATGCTTTTGCGATTGCCTAATTGGTAATTGCAAATTAGGTAATGCAATACCAAGGGTGCCTAGGGGCCTAAGGCTCCTCTGAAGCACCCCACAAACAAATGTGCACATGTAAAGCACACACATTCCCAGGGGCTTGTGTGCACTACATGGCACTTTGAGTTGATGGTAAAGCATTTCCTAATTGCACAGTTTGCATTTAGAAAATGCTTAGGTACATGTGCTAAGGGAATCGCAAATTGTGATTCCCTATTTGTTTTATGTAATTGCAAATTTTGTGATTACCTAAAATTGCAACTACAAAGCCTTTTTTTTTATACATCTTGAAAGGCCATTTTGAATTCGCAAATGAGTAAAATTACCGATTCGCACAATTTGCAAATGCAAAATTGTTTGATATATGTGGCCCTAAGTTCCTTACTAAACTCTTTAACACTCAGGTTTCACCCTGTACAGAGGTGTTTTGTAGAGAGTGCATGTTGTCATTAAACTGAAGCATTCATGCTGTATGAAATTGTGTGAGATAGACTGACAGTTTTATCAAATTGCACCTTAATGAATCTGCATCCTGTTAAAATGTATTCTCACTAGAGAGGGTTCTCTTTCTAAAACCAATCATACATGTGGTTTACTCAGAGAAAAGGTCTTTGTAGAGCGATGGGTTTCTGACTTAAGTCTTTTACATCCACCATTTATCATGTCAAGAGGTCTCAGCAGGGAGGCCATGCTGCAATAAACATGAAGCATTTAGCTGTAAACGGATATAAGAAAAAAGGCTCTCTTTCGTTAAAATCCACCATACAGAGTTTTCTCCCCTCTTAAAAATTGATAACAAAAGGCCTATTGTTTCTCTTGAGCTTTCTACACAGATCTTTACCCTATTCAGAGGTGTCACTTAAAGACATTTCTGTTTGTAAACTGAAAGAAATACCCTATTTACTATTAGAAAAAGGTCTTACAAGAGAAATGGGTTTATTACTAAAGCTTTTCTCACTCAGCCTTCACCCTGTAAAGAAGTCTTGCCAGACAGGCTGTGTTGTAATAATAAGAAGCATTTACCCTGTATACCCTTATAAGAAAAGGAGCACCTCTTTCATCAAACTCCACCATACAGAAAGTGCACCCTTTTCAAATGTATTAATAGTGTTTCCATGGACCCTTCTACAGAGATTGTTTATATTTTTTAAACACGTGAAGGTACAATTCTCAGCTTACATTGCGTTTAGCACACTAACCATACATCAGATTGTTTACTGTAGTATTGCACACAATTATGGTGGACAGTTCAAGTCGCCCAGGGTGTAATCATTTCTTGGCAAATAACTATTGTGCTATCTAGACAAGTTGACTGTGATGTAGCTGTCTAGCTGTCACATATAAACTTTGATTCAATAATCATAGAACAACAAACTAAACAAAGCTGAAGTTACCAAAAACACAACAATTGCCTGTGCTCGACACCTGTATCAGGAGAGGTGATGCAAAAATGTGTAAATGTGCAAATGTGCTAATGGGGCAGAGATCTAGGCCTGGGTGCCCATGGTGGGTTGCATCTGCCAGGGGCAACCCGTAGTATATGTGAAGGCAGCAGTAGTGATAGGCTGGGGGTGATGCTCATCTGTGTTCAGGCCTGCACACAGTTCCATTAGCAATGCGTCTCAACTACCAGAGATTAGGTATTTGTGAAGGCCCCTTATTTCCTCTCAATGCAAAGCAGTGCTCTCAACTTGTGCCAAGCCTCCATGGAGAATGCACAAGCAGATAGAGGATGTGGTTAAGGAAATTTCCACCTGCAGGTAATTAGGCATTTGGCCAGAACAAGGGCCAGGTCTATGAAGCGTGTCACTGCTTTGTATTTCTTTGTTCTGGGCATCAATCCCAGCAAGCAGATCTTCCAGATGTGTAGTGTGTTGTGGCCCATGCTTTGCACCAGGTGTGTTGTAAGATATAGCCAGCATTATGAGAGTGACGGGCACGTTCAGAACATGTACAGGAAGTCTGAGTCTGCGGTACTACATCGGGGCAGGCAGCATCAATGCAGTGGAAGTATTTGTTTATTTTGTGAGGAGTGAGGTAACCCTGTGCAATATAAAATATTGGATTAGCTTGAAGCAGGAGTTATGGGATACTGGAGCAAGATATGCCAGCATAGCTTGCCACTCCTTGTCTGTGCAGGCACTGCCCATTTCCATGTCTCAGTGCTGATGCAATGTGGACAGCGTGACAGCGGCATGTGTGTAGTGAGAGAAAGCTGGCCATCGCGTTCGCTGTCTGTCCACCCCTATCATGGGTAGGTTCTGAATTGTGAGGTGGATGTTTTGTTCTTGCTATATGTCTACCCAGCGTGTGACTAGGGTTTGGATGAGTTATGCATGCAGCAGGAATTCTCCCAGAGGAAGGTCAGAGTCTGGAACCAGTTCTCCATCGGTAAGAAGGACACTGTTTGGACACAAATCGCCTATGCTACTGATCCCTGCCTCGTACCAGGAGCTTAATTTCTTCTGTTCTGTGAGGTCGCCCTACCTCCCCATGGCCTCCCAAGCAGGGGTAGCAGACAGTAGTTCTCTAAGGTCTTCTAAACAAAACATTACGTCCCCACTGAGGTGTCACTAAAGAGGCTTCCATTATACAGTAGTATGACATAGAATAACTGTTTTATCAGACCCTTACATATAGAATGTACAGCATATTACAATGTAGTAGCACATACCTCAGTTATTCTCTTAATGCTTCTACTCAGACTGTTTATTCTGTTTACAGATATCACTAGAGAGGGTGATCTTATTGTACTGAACCAATCAGCATATTTACTCACAGAAAAGGTCTTTTCAGAGGGATGAGATCCTCAGTAAAACCTTTATCGGCCAGACTTCAAGCGCCAGAGAGGTTTCACCAGAGAGGCCATGTTGTCATAAAAGAAGATTTATGCTGTATACAGTTACAAGAAAAAGAGCCACTCTTTCATCAACCTGTAGCATACAGAATCTGCACTCTTTTAAAACGTGATAATTCAAGTCCTAGTGTTTATCTTACTTATTCTACACAAACCCTTCAGTCTGTTTACAGGTGTCACTAAAAACGATGTTCTTAGTAAACTGAACAATGCAATAATCAGATTTTTTAGTAATAAATCTGTGAGAAGCAGTAATAAATATCATGTGCCTTTTGTTTTCTCTGTAGGGCTTATAATTGATGAACAATGCCAACAAAAGAGCAGAAAAAGAAGAAGAAAAATCTGTGGTACTGCAAACAAGTCTCCAAACATGGAACACAGCCACTGAAAGGAAACAGTGGTAAAAAAAGATTGAAGTCAAGTAAGAGCACACAGCCTTTTATAAAAAATCATCACATTATGTACACTTTCTTCCAAAGGTGTAAGTAGAAATGAAGTTCTGTCAACATTTAAGAATAAATCCTATTGGTTTTTTTTTAAAAGCCAGAAATGGAACAGACCAACCAGACAGATTTAAGAGGAACAAAATCCAAAGGACTTCATCAGAAGTTCTTCTGTAAAAGAATAGTATCAAATATTATGAGGAGCATCCAGACAGTGAAAAGCTGAAAAGCATTGCAAAATCAGAAAGAGTTTGTTGTGTATAGTAGACAAGGCCTTTGTATTGAAGAGAAAGCTATGTATTCTCATTTTGAAGATAATGCAATGTTTAGAAAAACTAGTTAATTCACTTACAATACATGTTGTCAAAAGATTCGAGTTATTAAAACAAACTTTTGCAGTATGTTCCAGTGAGAGTGGAAATACACTTCCAGTAGTGAAGCATTTTTAATGAGGAAAACTATTTCCACGGAAATAAGTCAATGTTTACAAATGAGAGATACTCATGCATATAAAATGGATGGAGATACTCCAATTGAGAAAGAAAAATGGGTGCCTAGAAATGTAGAAAAAGAAATAACCAATGAAGTAATAGGTCAACTTCCTCGACTTTGATTTTTGAGTGGAATTGTAGAAAAGTATGCAACATAAGACAAGTCTATTGATAAACGTAGACTCTTCTTAAACAAATACAGCAGAGGAACTGCAAAACACAAAATTAAACTACTGCAATGCCATTATCTTTGTCGAGTTAGGAGACCGACAAACCTTCAAGGACATTAATTAGCTTGCTTATCACAACAGATTTGGAACTCTACATTCCATAACATATTGATGCTGCCTATGACCCACACTAAAATGCTTAATCTAGTAAGAAGATTTCATTTTGTGCAACGTCCAGCCTCCAGCTTTAAAAAATGAAATAATTTGCTGTTAAGAGGTAGTCATTCAGAAGTCAGTCTGTCATAGATGATATTCAGATAACATGCTTTGGGCATGAAAGGCCAACTGAAGGGAATGAGATGATTGTGGAGACCAACACTGACATTTCTAATTCAAGCCTAGTTTTAGACCATTTTAAAAAGGAAATTGATCCATTTGCAACAACAGCTGAAAAAGTTCCTGACAAAGTCTGTGCCTGTTGTAGGAAAACTCACTACAGATCACAAACCAAAATAATTGATATTTGTGAAAAACTGAAGAGAGTGATCTAGTATAGTGGTTTAAAGTGGCTCTTTACTTGATAGCCGAAGATCGGTTTGACTTGTGCATAATGCAGATTGCCTCTAAATATTATATTGACAAACTGGATGATAATATAATGCCTGCTAGAGTTGTTCATAATACATTTGAAGTTTCTCCAATTCCTCCTGAGCTTCAAAACCTGAACATGTATGAGAGTATTCTCATACAGACAGTGCATCGCTTCTAAGCAATTGTTAGAATGGAAACCAAAAATAGGAAACTATCTCCTTCTGAATTGCTAAAAGGTCTAAAAGGTAAAATTGTGTATTGTCTTTGAATATGAAGGAGAATATTAAAATAATAGGTGTAGATCGAGAAGAAGAAGATCCACTAGTGGTTCCAGTGTATGGAGTACCGAGTAAAGATAAAAAAAAATATGGCAGGAACCTGTAAGCATTGATTGGGTTAGAAAAGCTTTGCAATATCTTAAACTAGAAAATGTGTTTTATAAAGATGTTGATCTAGAGGGACATGCTACCTGTGCCAGAACACAAATTTCCGCCTCAGATGCTTCTGCTCAACTTGAAAACGTTGACTTAGGTAAAACAGAAGAAATATATGAAAACTGCAACATTCATCCTCTACAATCAAGAGACATGATGGGTGATGCTTTAGAATTGTACCAAATGAGGCGATCAAAAGGAGAACCGGTAAGTGTGTGAGAAAAGAGCTTAGAAGTACACGGTTTTCCAATGTTGTTCCCTTCAGGAGAAGGTGGTCATTCTAATGAACGTCCTGTACATATTCCTGCATCAGAATATAGATCAAGTAGACTATATTCTGAAGATCCCCGGTTTAGTCAAAACATTTCATACATTTTTCACCTTTTGTTTTAAAGTGATCTATCAGGGATATCTTATGCTTTGCGGCCATGATATGAGATCACGGACACAGTTTAAGGATGTCACTATGAGAGATTTTGTGCAAAACGTACATGGTAAAGATGAGGTACTAGAGAGTAATCTAATTAATATCATGACTTGCCATTGTGGTACCAATGAATATTGGCAAGGTTGCTATGGTGAGCTAAAGTGTATGTTATGTAATCTAGGTGCACCTACCTGGTTTGTCACATTGAGCTGTGCAGAGTATGCTTGGGATAATCTTCATGACCTTCTCAGGCAAGCAAATGCAAACTTTGCCGGGCTTAATTTCAAGACTCCCGGTGAATTGTGTTCCATTAATTCTGCAAATGTTTGTAGATACTTTAAGCACATATTTGAAGCATTGCTCCATTTTATCTGTGACAAAAAGAACCCTCCACTGGGTGCGGTTATAGACTTTTTCTGGAGAAAGGAAAACCAAGCTAGAGGTGCACCGCATATACATATGTTATTGTGCGTAAATGATGCACCAAAGTTTGGTCAAGATACTGAGGACTCAGTGTTATCATTCTTTGAGCAGTATGTATCTTGCAACATTCCAAAAGAGTCTCAGAACAGACCTCCTAGGCAACAAATCTTGCGATTCAAGTGCTATAAATGTGGCAAATTTTGTCTACGGAGATACAGAGCAAAAAGGAAACAGTAGAGTAAGGGGCTTATTTATGGAACAGCCACACAGTACAGTGCAGCTCAGCAAGTCGCCTTGCTGTGCTGCACTGTGTGACAGCAAAAGGGCAGGAATATGCCATATTTAAGCTAGTACATTCCTGTCCTTTTTCCTACACTGGCGCCCTTTTGGCAGCCTGCGCCAATGCAGGCACCCTTGCACCATGGTTTAATGGTGCCTGTGTTGCATGCAGGATTGCTTTTGTGTGGGAAGGGGCAGTTTCCTGCACAAAAACAATCCTGGGAGGCATAGTCCTCTTTCTGCAGCACACATAGAAAGAGGAAGAATTGAGGAGAAATAGGGGTATTTCTCCTCGTTACGCCTCCCCTGGGAAGGCATAACTTTTTTTGTGGCATTCCCAGGTTTACCAGTTCTGGTAAATCTGGGAATGCGTCAACAACCATGGGAGTTGCGTGGGAACACCCACGCAATACCCATGGAATGCCTTCCTAGGGCAGAGTAATGCAACGCAGCAATTTGTGCTGTGTTGCGTTATTCCAGATTTATGAAGCCACTCAGGGCCACACAAAGTGGCTATGCATGGCTTCATAAATCTTACTTAAGGTTTACATCTGTCATGTACCACATTGCGTGGTGCAAACGCTATGCAAACCTCCTAATAAATATGCCCCTAAGTGTCTTTTTTGATTACCTAGGCCTGTAATCTCCAGAGGAAGAATGAACATTTTTATGCCTGCAGTCAGACACAATGTCACTGGAAAATAAGCTAAAACACATATAACCTAAAAAGAAGTGAGGCTTCAAAACTTATCAATGAGTACAATCCAGTAATCATATCCATGTGGAATGCCAACATGGATATTCAGTTTGTAGCAGACAATTCTATTGCTGTTGCTCTATATATCACTTCATTTTTAACAAAGCCAGAAAAGACAAAAATGAAGTATGTATGGGAAGAGATAGCAGCAGAGAAGTCTTTAAGTAAAAGCTTCACAGTTGCAGTTTAAAAATGCTCTCACACAGAGAGATTGTATTTTATATAGCTTGCAACAAGCTCAGTACTTCTAGCTTATACAGGAAATCCAAACCAATAATTTGGGAAAGTTTAAGTCTGGCATCAACACAAAAACGCATGTTGAAACCATTTTCTGAAATTGTGTATCCTGCTCAGTTTGATCCATGGAGCACTGACCTACTTAAAACCAATATGATGGACAAGTATTATCCTAATGGGGGTATCCATCTTGAATATGTTTGTCTGTATGAAGTGCTGCAGTACTATACATACAGATTAATACAGATGAAAATATTGAACAAGGCAAGTTTGGGGTGACTGGCTGTAATGGATGTTTAGTGAGACATGCAAGACAAGTCCCATTAATTATTGTAAATTGAGCTGTCAAACAGGTGAGAAAAGAGAATTCTTTTACCTGGCTCTTTTGCAACTTTTTAAACCTTGACGTTCAGATATTGAACTGTTAGCTGACTGATTGTTATGAAGATGCTTTCAAAGCAGTCAAAGATAGTATTCTATGTGAAGTGTTTCCCACATTTCAGAAAATGTTAAATGATGAAATTCAACAAGAGGGAACATTTGATATAGTGGTTGCAAAGGACAGTTCATAAGGCAGCCAGAGCTCAGGGCCTAACAGTCAAGATACACATGTCCAGCCTATAGCATCCATAGCTATGAATGAAGTGGATAATGCTATGCGCGAAGTGAGAAGTGAGACCATTGATTTAGAAAATGTGAATTCTCAACTGAATGAAGAACAGCTAGAAATTGTTGAGGAAATAAGACAATTTGTAGAGCATGGACTCCTAAATGTGTTAGTAGTCAGGCAGCTACAAGAAAAGGTTTTCTAAGTGGTGACTGCATTTGTTCATAGGAAGACTAGTTCAAGTGGACTGGTCACTCCATCGCCCACTTCAGCATCTCCAGCCCCCGCACCATCACCCCCAAGATGACCAACACATCCCACCGGAGGTGGAACAAAATCTCAAAGATCAGCTGGGCGAAAGACCTCAATACCTCCAACCCTGCTACCGACATCAACCACGAACAGGGAGTGAAAAACTTCAATGCCTGGATCACCAATTGTGCAGACAGCATCATCACCATCAAGAGCAACATCCAGAAAAAATCCTCCAAAAAAGGCAGCTGATACACCCAGGGACTCAAAACAGCGAAACAGGACAGCAAACAGTTGGAGAGGAGATGGCGCGCTAGCAAGGACATCTTTGACAGGGCAACCTTCAAGACCTCCCTCAACCTCTACCACTACCTGCTGAGGGCAACAAATAATACATCCCTTGTCGCAAGCATCAAAACCAGCACTAACAACTAACAGCACCATGGAACGTTTCAACATCGTTAAGGAATTCTCCAACCCGACTGCCAGCAAAAACAACATCATACCCTCCCAGGAGCTGTGCGTCAACCTTGCCCACATCTTCCACAATAAGATCACAACCATATACAGAAACTTCAAACCCCAACCCAGACCTACGGACTTCCTTGCCAGGTACGCCACCACCGTAACAGACACAAACCACATATTGACCACCAAGAGCATCCTCTCCACCCAGGGCACCACATCCACCATGAAATCTATCCACTCTGGAGCTCCCAGAGGCCCATGCCCCCACCACATCTTCAACCTCGGAAACCAAAGGATTAGCCAGGAACTCATCACCCTACTCAACACCTTTATCTCCATCTCAACATTTTCCGAAGCATGGAAGTCAGACCCGTACTCAAAAAACCCTCTGCCGACCCCAGAGAAACCGAAAACTACAGGGCAATCTCCCTGCTTCTATTCTCAGTGAAGGTACTGGAAAATATCATGAACAGTCAACTCGTGACACACCTGGAGCAGAACCAGCTCTTCAATGTCTCTCAATCTGGCTACCACAGCAATCACAGCACCGAAACCAGCCTGATTTCAGCCACTGATGGCATTTGAACCCTCCTTGACTGAGGAGAAACAGCAGCTTTGATCCTCCTCAACGTCTCATCACCTTTCAACACTGTGATCAAAAGACTCCACCACATCTTTATCCAAGGGAAAATGCTCAGCGGTATTACCTCCTTCCTCACTGGAAGAACTCAGAGGATCCACCTTTCATATTGCACCTCTGAGCCCAAGGAGATCATCTGTGATGTCCCTCAGGGCTCATCCCTCAGCCCCAAGCTCCTCAACACATATATGACCCCAATGGCCAACATCATCAGATCCCACGGTCTCAACATAATTTCCTATGCAGATGACACTCAACTCATCCTCTCACTCACCGACAACCCCACCACCACCAGAACTAACTTACACAGATGCATGACAAACGTCACCGACTGAATGAAGAACAACTTCCTGCAGCTGAACACAGACAAGATTGAAGTACTGATCTTTGGCAACAGCAGCAACACATGGAATGACTCCTGGTGACCATCAAACCTATCACCCGCACCCACTCCCTCTGACCACACCAGAAACCTTAGAATCCTCATTGACAACAAGCTCACCATGAAATCACAGATCAATGCCGTCTCCTCCACCTGCTTCCACACTCTGTGCATACTACGCAAGATCTTCAAGTAGCTACCCCTACACACAAGACACACCTTGACACAGGTCCTCATCACCAGCCAACTGGACTACGGCAATGCCATCTACATTGGAATTGCCAAACTCCTCCTACAAAGACTTCAGACCATACAGACTAATCCCCGGTCGTCCCTGATGAACCCACATCACACCCCACCTCAGGCAACTCCCCATACAGAAGAGATGCCAATTCAAACTGCTGATCCATGCACACAAGGCTCCACACAACCAAGGACCCACATACATTAACCACCGCCTGAATGTCCACCAACCGTCAAGAAGACTATGCTCTGCTCCCTTTCACTTGCAAATACTCCCGCATCTTTTGAAGCAGAAGTGGAGGAAGCTCCTTCTCCCACATTGCAGCAAAGACCTGTAACAGCCTCTACAAGCACCTCCGGACCATCCCCTCACTTCTGGAATTCGGAATGGCCCTCAAGACCGGGATGTTCAAATAAGCCTTTGGGACCTGCAAGCGTATGGATACCCAAGCAGGGGATTAGCTGCACTTTATAAATCCTGATTGATTGATTGATTGATTGATAGTTGTGATCTTTCATGTGTTGTGACTGCTCCTACTGGACTAGCTGCTCACAACATTAAAGGAATCATATTGCACAGACTACTTATGTTGCACGTAGAACAAAATAACAAACTGGGGGCCAGATGTACGACCATTTCATTTAGCGCCTCGCAATTTGCGACACATTGCGAGTCGCAAATTGCAAGGCGCTAAATGAAATGTACAACAGTGTGTTTGACACTGTTTGCGATTCCCAATGGGGTCACAAATTGCGAGGCTCATTAATATTAATGAGCCTCTAGCAATTTGCGAGCCCATTGGGAATGCCAGCCCTCCCAGGGATGGTGGCCTGCTGGGCCTCAGCAGACCACCATGTCTGGGACTGCTTTTAAATAAAGCAGTTTTTTTTTTTTAAATGCAGCCCGTCTTCCTTAAAGGAAAACAGGATGCATTTTTTAAAAAAAAAATGAAACCTTTTTGTTTCATTTTTTAAGGGCAGGCAGTGCTCCTTGGGACCACTGACTGCCCTTAAAAAATGAATTTGCATTAATTTACCCCCTTCCCCTTTGCGAATACATTACCACCTATTTGAAGTAGGTGGGCATTGCGAGTGTTTTGCAAAACATTTGTACATGGTTTTGAGACTCGCTATTTGGAAGGGATCGCCCCTTCCAAATAGTCAGTTGCAAAACCTATTTAGTGAGTCGCAAAAAAATTGCGACTCGCTAAATAGGCTATGTACATGGCCCAATAGGTTTTTGCGTGCGCAAACGGGTTCGCAAACCCATTTGCGCATGCAAAAACGTGTCGTACATCTGGCCCTAGATAATCTCAATTATCTGATGATGCTTGTTATGATGTCTCCAGGGTTCTGAAAAAATCGAGGTTCTTATTATTGATGAGGTTAGCATGGTATCAAACCTAATGCTAGCTTTCTTTCATCTGAGGATGCATGAAGTCCTCAGAATTGACTATGATGTCCTGTTTGGTGGTAAAAATGTCATAGCTTTTGGTCACCTTCTGCAGTTGACTCCTGTTAAGAAATGGTCAACCAGTTTTTAAGAAACTGCTTCATGAATAGGCTAAAAAGTCATTAGGGAGTATTGGAAATATAAACATATGGTTACAATTTCAGTACACTGAGTTCACTCAAAATATGGGACAAGCTACAGACATAGAGTATGGTAATATATTAAAAGACATGAGAATAGCAATCATTATTAGCAAAGAAGAACAGAAATCTCTTACTTCTGGCATTGTTAGGTCTCTGTTCCCACACAATGACTTACCTGCTTCTGTAATGCAAGATCTTATGAAAACTCAGAAACAGATTGTGTGCTTCATGCCAACATTGGACAAGAGCATAATTTAAATTAGTAATGCTTCATTTGGAAAAACAAGAGATTGTGGAGCATATGTACAAGCCCCTATCGCCACGGGAACGTCACTTTTTGTGACGTTCCCATGGCGATAGGGGCCTTGCCTTATGTACAAGGCAGCATTAAGCCACTTAACGTGGCTTAACGCTGCCTTGTACATAAGGCATCACGCTATGTTTAGTGTGAAAGGGGCGTGCAGTGGGTGTTGCGGTGGGCGTTCCACCACAACACCCATTGTATTTGACTCTGCCCTCTATGTACAAGGGTGGGGTACATAGGAGGCAGCGCCAAATTAAGACCAGGAAAATCCTGGTCTTAAGTTAGCAAAACGAGGAGAAATGCATTATTTCTCCTCGTTTTTGCTCTTTCCATGTGTGCTGCCTTGTGCAGCACACATGAAAAAAGCAAAATGGCATTGTTTGTTTATGTACAGGAAGGTGTCCATTCCTGTACATAAACAAACCTTTTAAAAAAATGCCATTTTGTAACTTTCATGTGTGCTGCATGAAGCAGAACACATGAAAGTTACAAAATGGCATTTTAGGATTGTTTATGTGCAGGAAGGGACACCTTCCCAACACATAACCAATCCTCCCCTGCACACAGAAACCCTTGCACTCTGGTGCAAGGGTGCCTGCGTTGGTACTAAGGGGCCGATTCCGATCTCGGCCGGTAGGGCTCCGAATCGGATTCGGCTTTACCGGATCCGATTCGGAGCCCTGTTTCCCGACCGAACCGTACGCGGGTCCGGCCGAGCGAGTACGATGCGAAATCGCCGACCGACTCGTCCGGGCGTCCCGACCGCTCCGACCGACTCGCTCCCGGCTCGAACCGCTCCGACCGACTCGCTCGGACTCGACTCGCACCGCGCAATGGAGACGTTTCCCGGCCGGGTAAGTACGATGCGCGCCGCGAGCAGTCCGACCGAGCCGCGCACTCCGGCTCGTAAGAGCTGTCGGAGCCGTACTTTGGGGGTCCGTGTCGGACCCCCTGTACGCGTAGCCGCGCGAGTCGCACACAGGGGGACCCATGGGTCCCCCCTACCTGTGCGTGTACGGCGCGAATCGCCTCGCCGCGTACCCGCTGTAGGGGGCGCCCTTGTCCGACTCGCACCCATTGAGTCAATGGGAACCCGCGTACGCGTTGTACGACCGGCTCCCATTGACTTCAATGGGAGTCCGACCGACTCGAGTCCGATAACATACGGACGCATCGTACTCGTTCGGTCGGACTGCACGGGTCCGATTCGGTCGGAAATCTCTCCGGGTCCGGCTCGGTCGGAGAAATTTCCGGCCCGAATCGGAATCGACCCCTAAGTTGTTAAACTTAGCGCCATCACAGGGGGAAACGCAAGGCTGCACTACATTCTTGTAAATATGGTGCAGCCTTGCGTTTCCGAAGTGGCGAAGCATGTCGTTAAGCCCAGGAGGCTAACGACACGCTCCGCCACTTCATTGTACATATCCCCCTGTGAGTCTTAATAGTAAAGATAAAATGGAACATCAAAGTTTAAACCATTATGTTAATCAGTGGTAAAACAAATTGAATTGCTAGAGAAAACAGTTTCACAAACTGATGGTTCAGAAAAGACTCTAAACTTATGTTAAAAGTGCATAATAATTTTGCCACACAATCTGAACATCTAGGAGGGATTAGTGAATGGTACTAATAGAAATGTGATAGACTTTATCACATATCCCAATAGAAGAGAGTCCAAATATATTTTGATTACATTTGATGATATTGAAGAGGGTAAAAACATTGGAAGGTGGTCTGCTAGATTTCTGTTGGTAAAAGACCTCTACGTGAGAGGACAACAGTTTCCTCTGAGCTTGACCTATGCTGATACCATTCACAAATCTCAAGGATTAAGTTTGGCTGCAGTAATGATGAATATAGGTCACACAGTCTTCAAACAACTAATATCTTATGCTGCTCTATCATGGTTTAGGTCATTGTCTGGACTGTACCTTCTTTAGTTTGATGAGAGCAATTCAGTGCTGACTCATCATGTGTAATAGAATACAATCGTTTGAGGGGACTGCATCTACTTATCTAAGCTTACATCCCGTTGTTGAGAAACATCCAAGTTATAGGAAGCAATAAACTGCTATGTTGCCGATTTTTCAAAAGTTTCAAAATTAAGTGAAGAATCTACAAAGACTTACAAAAAGGTAAAAACTAATGACTTTCCAAATTAAAACACTTTAGGAGTTACTGTAATGTAGTATTTGATGTTCTATTCAATCTACAAACAGTGGTTGAAAACATTCAACAAAACAGAGAAACCTTTATGTCAAGTTTTCACAAATCTACTCGGTTTAGAACACACTGAAAAACATGCGCACTTCAACTGCATTTATGCGATATATTGTTGACCACAGTAATGGTGGAACACAGTTCACTTTGAATGTGCAACAGAATGAACAGGAGTTTTTAATGATAGTTCTAAATGTGTTAGAAAATGAAGGAATTGCAACTAATGACTTCTTTCAAACAAACTATTTATGGAACCATGAGTGTGTTAATCTTTCCTATTCAGGCAGAACAGACATTCATTCAGAGCGATATGTGTACCTTACAGTAACAGATTTCAAGTCAGTAGCTCTTGAAAAACTGTTTTGTAAAAGTCTATGCATAATAACTGCTGTCCAGACTGCGCATCAGAAATACCGTCTCCATTAGTTGTAAGGCACAGTTCAAAATATCTTATTCTCCTGCTAGAAAGATGTAGAGCAGATGGAAGTAAAATAAATATGTATACACCAACTTTAAAGCTGGTCAGATATCAGCTTATAGGAAAACATATACTGCTGCTGCCATTATTTCTCATCATGGAGAGACAATCAACTCTGGCCACTGCAGTCTACCTTAAAAATACATGTGGCTGGGCTGAGTGTGATGGCAAATGTTCTACAGTAAAGCAAAGGTTACCATGGAAACTTCTAAACTCCTACCTCATATTTTTTAAACCAAAGTTCTGGAGAAAAATAATATTTACAGAATTCTATGTACATATAAGCAGATAAAAAAGTGTAAAAGTTGATGTTCATTGTCATTATGTAGCCTATCAAGGATAATGACTATATAATGATTGAACTTTTTAATTGTGAAAAATTAAGTTCTCATGAAATAAATTATTCAGTATCAATGTATATATTAGAAACACCGTACATTACTATGCAGATTTCAGTTTCTGCCTGTGATGTCAGGAATATTTTTTTTTAAATGCTAGTGAGATACATATAAAATGTGTTTGTTTATTTTTTTATAAATCTTACTGGTTTATTTTTCGCACCAGTTCAATGATGGGTTGCATTATAATACATTATTGAGACTATACACATTTTTAGTTAGTATGCTAGCGTGTATATATATATATATATATATTATCTACTGGCGGTCGCCAGTAGATAGTTATAGTTAGGACCTATTTTCCATAGGAAATCCGCAACATTCTATTTGAAATAACTCTCTGTGCCGGTTGACGTATCTTCGCAAAATTTTCAAACTTTATGGCCCGCTCCGGTGCGCTCCTACCCTGAAAGTCTCAGGGTGATTCGTCAAGCGGGGGCCGAGAAAAAAGGGGGTCCCAAAACGTGTTTCCCCATTCATTTTCCCATAGGAAACTTTAGCCACGGCTACAGCCCGAACTGCTGAACGGAATTACACCAAATTTGGCAAAGAGGTAGTTCTTGGTTCAGAAAGAACCCTTGTTGTTAAATGGTGTAAATCCGTTCAGTAGTTCCTGAGAAAATCAAAAGGAAAATGCACATATATATCTATGGCGCATCGGATTCGCGCACCCTGAGCGCACCCTGCGCGACCCTCCCGATCACGAGCTGCATGCTAATTGGCTTTCAAGTGGCTGTCAACACTCCAAATCAGGAAGTGTTGGCAGCCATTTTGTCCCTCGGTAGAACCGAGGCACAAGAAACAAGTGCGCAAAGTGCACAAAGGGGGCAGGGTAGAAACACCCTGACCCCCTAGGTCTGCTCAGGGGTTCCACAAGGACCCCTGGGCAGAAAAAGCATTTTTTTTTTTTTAAAATCGGCGGGATGCGCTTAGGGTGCGCGGATCCCGCCGATTAAAAAAAAAACAAAGCGCGGTCTCCCGCGCTTCGTTCTTAATTGGCCCCCGGGTGGGCCAAGTCCCGGGGGCATGCGGGGGTTAATACAAATGATTGGGGGGCCTCTAATGCCGAGCCGAGAGCCCTCCCGCAGCCCCAGGGACTGCCACCCCCCGGGGCTTATTTTTTAAAAAAATTAAAAGACCTGTGTGGGGGCTCGACCCCCCCACATGCCCCTGGGACCACCACCTCCCCGGGGCTTTGAACATGTAGGGAGGGGGGCCACGCGGCCCCCCTCCTGGAGCCCGTGATGGCCCTGGGGATCACCACCCCCCAGGGCCGGCTCATGCAGTGTCCCGGGGTGCCTACCCCCAGGACACTGTAGTTTGCTATGACAGGACGGGAGCCTCATGGCTCCCGTCCTGTCATAGCAAACTTGCTCTCTCTTCCAAAATTCAAAGCAAATTGCTTTTCCACACGGGGAGCTGCATGTCAGCAGCTCCCCATGTGGAAAAGCAATGCCGGCTCCCGAAGGACGCGGGGAGCCGGCGGGACCGTGGGGGCATTGGGGCTCCCCTCACGGTCTCTATCATTATGTATAGGCCCCGGGGGATGGGGTCCCCGGGGAGAATATAAATTAGTGATAGGAGCTAAAAAAAAAATTACGGTAAAATTAGGAGTCGCGCACCCAGCGCGGCGCTCAGTGCGGCCCCTAGTGTGAACGCGTTGGGTACGCGACTCCCAGCGCGGCCCCCTGGTGTGAACGCGTTGGGTGCGCGACTCCAGTGTAAACGCGTTGGGTGCGCGAATCCCCCAATTTTTTTTTTTTAAAGTAAATATACATCAAGCATATATGTTTATATCTTGGGTGGCTCTAAAAAGAGCCCTTGTGTTTTTTGACAGATTTTGGTACCTACAAGTAAGTACCTATGCAGAGTCTAAAGTTGTTGAGAAAGACTCTGTTACCCTCATCTATAAAATGTACACCATCTTTCCTATAGATGCCATCCATATTAAAACGCAGATTGTTGTTGAAAATGGACCCCATCCTATAATCTCTGAGATAAGCAGAAACAGCTTTATTGACATGTTTCCTAGCTTTCTCAATCTGTGGACAAAAATGATTGGACCACTTCCATTTCTGTCTTTGGCATATGTTAGAATAGACAAAGGCAGTTTGGGGGAAAAGTGACATGAATTCTCCAAAGGTGTCCTTCATAAGCATTTCCAGACCTACCCCAGTGAAAGTGCCTAGGTCATTGCCACCACAGTGCAGAATTATGAGGTCAGGGTGTTGGAGATGCAAAAAGGATTTAACCAATGGCATCAATTGGTGCCACTTTAATCCCCTCTGTCCAATCCATTTAATGTCTACATTTGGCAAAGCTAAATCTTTGTCAATACCTCTGCTTTCAGCATACCTTTTGCACCAGAAAACATAGCTGTGTCCCACAATCCACACTGAAAGCATCTTGAAGGGATCTCTGTAGGTAATAAGAAGATGTCTGTAGCTGAGGTAGGCAGGAGGGACAATGCAATCAATCTAAAATGGTGGACAACATGCTGTTTTTAAGAAAGTAGAGATTTGATTGGCTGTTTAAGAACACTCTACATTCTAATATAGGGTGCATTGTACTTTGTTTAGAAAGCATGTTTCTTATTGGTTATAAAGAAAAGTTTGAAAGGTACAGCAGAAAGGATAAGGGCATGCTTTGCAAAGCCAACCACACCTGCTGTTGTCATTTGCAACATTGTGTGGTGAACTTGTGACCTGGCAGCTAAATTGAATGTTGCATGACCTGTTGCTATGGAAACTGAGATTAAGGAGAAGGGGTGAAGATGTCAGTTGAAAAGTATTATTCTCTATGACCAATGGAAATTCGTTTTTCAATTTGAAAAACACTGGGAAGCAATGTTATTTGTGGGTTATATGTATATGTATGAAAAATTAGAGGGAAAATTTGCCATTACTGGTTTTACATTGGAGAGTGTGCTTATCTACATTCTCTGTGTGAAAAAGAAAATCCTGACTGAGTGTGTAAGATTTTTAATTCAACAGATTTATTTAATAGGTGAGTTATATATTTTGGACGTTTATTTAAAAAATATTTGATATTTTTATGAAACTGTGTTGTTTGAAATATATTATTAAATGTACTGATGTATATTTTGATTATTTTTATTGTATTTGATGTTTGTTTTAAAAACAGTATGTATAGTAATATATATATTTTAAACTGTGTTGAAAGGTATAGTTGAATGATGGTTCTTATTCTATCCTGTTGTCAAGTTTCAGTAGTATTAGAACTCAGTCACTGCTTATGGATTCGCAGAATGATTCAGGCATTGACACTAGCAGTGCTGTTGTGAAATGTGTAGAATGTATGCAGTCACCTAACCTCTTCCAGACTAGTGCGTCTCTTTTGCTAAAGCCCAGGGAATAGTTTTGGTTCTCTAGAATCACATTGTGACTCTGTGTGCACTTGTGCAACTATTGTGACAAAAGCATGTGGTTTCTTCATGTCTTTGCTGACACATAACTGCTTAAAAACCTAACCTGTTGTCAAGTTTCAGTAGTAGTAGAACATAGTTACTGCTTATGGATTCGCAGAATGAGTCAGGCATTCACACTAGCAGTGCTGTAGTGAAATCTGTAGAATGTATGCAGTCACCTAACTGCTTCCAGCCTAGTGAGTCTCTTCTGATAAAGTCCAGGGAATAGTCTTGCTTGTCTAGAATCACACTGTGAATATGTGTGCACTTGTGCAACCATTGTGACAGAAGCATGTGGTTACTTTATGTCTCTGCTAACACATAACTGCTTAAAAACCTATCCTATTGTCAAGTTTCAGTAGTATTAGAACTCAGTCACTGCTTATGGATTCGCAGAATGATTCAGGCATTGACAGTAGCAGTGCTGTTGTGAAATGTGTAGAATGTATGCAGTCACCTAACCTCTTCCAGACTAGTGCGTCTCTTTTGCTAAAGCCCAGGGAATAGTTTTGGTTCGCTACAATCACATTGTCACTCTGTGTGCACTTGTGCAACTATTGTGACAAAAGCATGTGGTTTCTTCATGTCTTTGCTGACACATAACTGCTTAAAAACCTAACCTGTTGTCAAGTTTCAGTAGTAGTAGAACTTAGTTACTGCTTATGGATTCACAGAATGAGTCAGGCATTCACACTAGCAGTGCTGTAGTGAAATCTGTAGAATGTATGCAGTCACCTAACTGCTTCCAGCCTAGTGAGTCTCTTCTGATAAAGTCCAGGGAATAGCCTTGCTTGTTTAGAATCACACTGTGAGTATGTGTGCACTTGTGCAACCATTGTGACAGAAGCATGTGGTTACTTTATGTCTCTGCTAACACATAACTGCTTAAAAACCTATCCTATTGTCAAGTTTCGCTAGTATTAGAACCCAGTCACTGCTTATGGATTCGCAGAATGATTCAGGCATTCACACTAGCAATGCTGTAGGGAAATGTGTAGAATGTATGCAGTAACGTAACCCGTTCCAGACTAGTGAGTCTTTGTAATTGCACTTCTCCAATCAGCCATCCAGCACCATGTACTAATCCATTCGCTGCGCCAAAACCCAACCACTTATACATTCACCCAGGCACTCTCCTTGCAGTACTCTAATCGTTCAGTCAGTACCCAAGTACTCATTTAGTGACCCAGGCCTTAGCACATAGGCTGCTTCAAACCGCTATCCACTATGCATGCAGTTCTCCAACCACCTACACACTTGTCTTTCACACCTTCAATTCCCCAGTCACTATCCATACACTCCAGCAAACATCCTGTCACTCCCCTTGCAGTCCTCTGTTGACTCATTCAGCAACACGTACAAATCCATTCGCTGCGCCAAAACCCAACCACTTATACATTCACCCAGGCACTCTCCTTGCAGTACTCTAATCGTTCAGTCAGTACCCAAGTACTCATTCAGTGACCCAGGCCTTAGCACATAGACTGCTTCAAACCGCTATCCACTATGCATGCAGTTCTCTAACCACCTACACACTTGTCTTTCACACCTTCAATTCCCCAGTCACTATCCATACACTCCAGCAAACATCCTGTCACTCCCCTTGCAGTCCTCTGTTGACTCATTCAGCAACACGTACAAATCCATTCGCTGCGCCAAAACCCAACCACTTATACATTCACCCAGGCACTCTCCTTGCAGTACTCTAATCGTTCAGTCAGTACCCAAGTACTCATTCAGTGACCCAGGCCTTAGCACATAGGCTGCTTTAAACCGCTATTCACTATGCATGCAGTTCTCTAACCACTTACACACTTGTCTTTCACACCTTCAATTCCCCAGTCACTATCCATACACTCCAGCAAACATCCTGTCACTCCCCTTGCAGTCCTCTGTTGACTCATTCAGCAACACGTACAAATCCATTCGCTGCGCCAAAACCCAACCACTTATACATTCACCCAGGCACTCTCCTTGCAGTACTCTAATCGTTCAGTCAGTACCCAAGTACTCATTCACTGACCCAGGCCTTAGCACATAGGCTGCTTCAAACCGCTATCCACTATGCATGCAGTTCTCTAACCACCTACACCCTTGTCTTTCACACCTTCAATTCCCCAGTCGCTATCCATACACTCCAGCAAACATCCTGTCACTCCCCTTACAATCCTCTGTTGACTCATTCAGCAACACGTACAAATCCATTCGCTGCGCCAAAACCCAACCACTTATACATTCACCCAGGCACTCTCCTTGCAGTACTCTAATCGTTCAGTCAGTACCCAAGTACTCATTCAGTGACCCAGGCCTTAGCACATAGACTGCTTGAAACCGCTATCCACTATGCATGCAGTTCTCTAACCACCTACACACTTGTCTTTCACACCTTCAATTCCCCAGTCACTATCCATACACTCCAGCAAACATCCTGTCACTCCCCTTGCAGTCCTCTGTTGACTCATTCAGCAACACGTACAAATCCATTCGCTGCGCCAAAACCCAACCACTTATACATTCACCCAGGCACTCTCCTTGCAGTACTCTAATCGTTCAGTCAGTACCCAAGTACTCATTCAGTGACCCAGGCCTTAGCACATAGACTGCTTCAAACCCCTATCCACTATGCATGCAGTTCTCTAACCACCTACACACTTGTCTTTCACACCTTCAATTCCCCAGTCACTATCCATACACTCCAGCAAACGTCCTGTCACTCCCCTTGCAGTCCTCTGTTGACTCATTCAGCAACACGTACAAATCCATTCGCTGCGCCAAAACCCAACCACTTATACATTCACCCAGGCACTCTCCTTGCAGTACTCTAATCGTTCAGTCAGTACCCAAGTACTCATTCAGTGACCCAGGCCTTAGCACATAGACTGCTTGAAACCGCTATCCACTATGCATGCAGTTCTCTAACCACCTACACACTTGTCTTTCACACCTTCAATTCCCCAGTCACTATCCATACACTCCAGCAAACATCCTGTCACTCCCCTTGCAGTCCTCTGTTGACTCATTCAGCAACACGTACAAATCCATTCGCTGCGCCAAAACCCAACCACTTATACATTCACCCAGGCACTCTCCTTGCAGTACTCTAATCGTTCAGTCAGTACCCAAGTACTCATTCAGTGACCCAGGCCTTAGCACATAGACTGCTTCAAACCCCTATCCACTATGCATGCAGTTCTCTAACCACCTACACACTTGTCTTTCACACCTTCAATTCCCCAGTCACTATCCATACACTCCAGCAAACATCCTGTCACTCCCCTTGCATTCCTCTGTTGACTCATTCAGCAACACGTACAAATCCATTCGCTGCGCCAAAACCCAACCACTTATACATTCACCCAGGCACTCTCCTTGCAGTACTCTAATCGTTCAGTCAGTACCCAAGTACTCATTCACTGACCCAGGCCTTAGCACATAGGCTGCTTCAAACCGCTATCCACTATGCATGCAGTTCTCTGACCACCTACACACTTGTCTTTCACACCTTCAATTCCCCAGTCACTATCCATACACTCCAGCAAACATCCTGTCACTCCCCTTGCAGTCCTCTGTTGACTCATTCAGCAACACGTACAAATCCATTCGCTGCGCCAAAACCCAACCACTTATACATTCACCCAGGCACTCTCCTTGCAGTACTCTAATCGTTCACTCAGTACCCAAGTACTCATTCAGTGACCCAGGCATTAGCACATAGACTGCTTCAAACCCCTATCCACTAAGCATGCAGTTTTCTAACCACCTACACACTTGTCTTTCACACCTTCAATTCCCCAGTCACTATGCATACACTCCAGCAAACATCCTGTCACTCCCCTTGCAGTCCTCTGTTGACTCATTCAGCAACACGTACAAATCCATTCGCTGTGCCAAAACCCACCCACTTATACATTCACCCAGGCACTCTCCTTGCAGTACTCTAATCGTTCAGTCAGTACCCAAGTACTCATTCAGTGACCCAGGCCTTAGCACATAGACTGCTTCAAACCGCTATCCACTATGCATGCAGTTCTCTAACCACCTACACACTTGTCTTTCACACCTTCAATTCCCCAGTCACTATCCATACACTCCAGCAAACATCCTGTCACTCCCCTTGCAGTCCTCTGTTGACTCATTCAGCAACACGTACAAATCCATTCGCTGCGCAAAAACCCAACCACTTATACATTCACCCAGGCACTCTCCTTGCAGTACTCTAATCGTTCACTCAGTACCCAAGTACTCATTCAGTGACCCAGGCCTTATCACATAGACTGCTTCAAACCGCTATCCACTATGCATGCAGTTCTCTAACCACCTACACACTTGTCTTTCACACCTTCAATTCCCCAGTGACTATCCATACACTCCAGCAAACATCCTGTCACTCCCCTGGCAGTCCTCTGTTGACTCATTCAGCAACACGTACAAATCCATTCGGTGCGCCAAAACCCAACCACTTATACATTCACCCAGGCACTCTCCTTGCAGTACTCTAATCGTTCAGTCAGTACCCAAGTACACATTCAGTGACCCAGGCCTTAGCACATAGGCTGCTTCAAACCCCTATCCACTATGCATGCAGTTCTCTAACCACCTACACACTTGTCTTTCACACCTTCAATTCCCCAGTCACTATCCATACACTCCAGCAAACATCCTGTCACTCCCCTTGCAGTCCTCTGTCGACTCATTCAGCAACACGTACAAATCCATTCGCTGCGCCAAAACCCAACCACTTATACATTCACCCAGGCACTCTCCTTGCAGTACTCTAATCGTTCAGTCATTACCCAAGTACTCATTCAGTGACCCAGGCCTTAGCACATAGGCTGCTTCAAACCCCTATCCACTATGCATGCAGTTCTCTAACCACCTACACACTTGTCTTTCACACCTTTAAGTCCCCAGTCACTATCCATACACTCCAGCAAACATCCTGTCACTCCCCTTGCAGTCCTCTGTTGACTCATTCAGCAACACGTACAAATCCATTCGCTGCGCCAAAACCCAACCACTTATACATTCACCCAGGCACTCTCTTTGCAGTACTCTAATCGTTCAGTCAGTACCCAAGTACTCATTCAGTGACCCAGGCCTTAGCACATAGACTGCTTCAAACCGCTATCCACTATGCATGCAGTTCTCTAACCACCTACACACTTGTCTTTCACACCTTCAATTCCCCAGTCACTATCCATACACTCCAGCAAACATCCTGTCACTCCCCTTGCAGTCCTCTGTTGACTCATTCAGCAACACGTACAAATCCATTCGCTGCGCCAAAACCCAACCACTTATACATTCACCCAGGCACTCTCCTTGCAGTACTCTAATCGTTCAGTCAGTACCCAAGTACTCATTCAGTGACCCAGGCCTTAGCACATAGGCTGCTTTAAACCGCTATTCACTATGCATGCAGTTCTCTAACCACTTACACACTTGTCTTTCACACCTTCAATTCCCCAGTCACTATCCATACACTCCAGCAAACATCCTGTCACTCCCCTTGCAGTCCTCTGTTGACTCATTCAGCAACACGTACAAATCCATTCGCTGCGCCAAAACCCAACCACTTATACATTCACCCAGGCACTCTCCTTGCAGTACTCTAATCGTTCAGTCAGTACCCAAGTACTCATTCAGTGACCCAGGCCTTAGCACATAGGCTGCTTCAAACCGCTATCCACTATGCATGCAGTTCTCTAACCACCTACACACTTGTCTTTCACACCTTCAATTCCCCAGTCACTATCCATACACTCCAGAAAACATCCTGTCACTCCCCTTGCAGTCCTCTGTTGACTCATTCAGCAACACGTACAAATCCATTCGCTGCGCCAAAACCCAACCACTTATACATTCACCCAGGCACTCTCCTTGCAGTACTCTAATCGTTCACTCAGTACCCAAGTACTCATTCAGTGACCCAGGCATTAGCACATAGACTGCTTCAAACCCCTATCCACTAAGCATGCAGTTTTCTAACCACCTACACACTTGTCTTTCACACCTTCAATTCCCCAGTCACTATCCATACACTCCAGCAAACATCCTGTCACTCCCCTTGCAGTCCTCTGTTGACTCATTCAGCAACACATACAAATCCATTCGCTGCGCCAAAACCCACCCACTTATACATTCACCCAGGCACTCTCCTTGCAGTACTCTAATCGTTCAGTCAGTACCCAAGTACTCATTCAGTGACCCAGGCCTTAGCACATAGACTGCTTCAAACCGCTATCCACTATGCATGCAGTTCTCTAACCACCTACACACTTGTCTTTCACACCTTCAATTCCCCAGTCACTATCCATACACTCCAGCAAACATCCTGTCACTCCCCTTGCAGTCCTCTGTTGACTCATTCAGCAACACGTACAAAATCATTCGCTGCGCCAAAACCCAACCACTTATACATTCACCCAGGCACTCTCCTTGCAGTACTCTAATCGTTCAGTCAGTACCCAAGTACTCATTCAGTGACCCAGGCCTTAGCACATAGGCTGCTTTAAACCGCTATCCACTATGCATGCAGTTCTCTAACCACTTACACACTTGTCTTTCACACCTTCAATTCCCCAGTCACTATCCATACACTCCAGCAAACATCCTGTCACTCCCCTTGCAGTCCTCTGTTGACTCATTCAGCAACACGTACAAATCCATTCGCTGCGCAAAAACCCAACCACTTATGCATTCACCCAGGCACTCTCCTTGCAGTACTCTAATCGTTCACTCAGTACCCAAGTACTCATTCAGTGACCCAGGCCTTAGCACATAGACTGCTTCAAACCGCTATCCACTATGCATGCAGTTCTCTAACCACCTACACACTTGTCTTTCACACCTTCAATTCCCCAGTGACTATCCATACACTCCAGCAAACATCCTGTCACTCCCTGGCAGTCCTCTGTTGACTCATTCAGCAACACGTACAAATCCATTCGGTGCGCCAAAACCCAACCACTTATACATTCACCCAGGCACTCTCCTTGCAGTACTCTAATCATTCAGTCAGTACCCAAGTACTCATTCAGTGACCCAGGCCTTAGCACATAGGCTGCTTCAAACCCCTATCCACTATGCATGCAGTTCTCTAACCACCTACACACTTGTCTTTCACACCTTCAATTCCCCAGTCACTATCCATACACTCCAGCAAACATCCTGTCACTCCCCTTGCAGTCCTCTGTCGACTCATTCAGCAACACGTACAAATCCATTCGCTGCGCCAAAACCCAACCACTTATACATTCACCCAGGCACTCTCCTTGCAGTACTCTAATCGTTCAGTCAGTACCCAAGTACTCATTCAGTGACCCAGGCCTTAGCACATAGGCTGCTTCAAACCCCTATCCACTATGCATGCAGTTCTCTAACCACCTACACACTTGTCTTTCACACCTTCAAGTCCCCAGTCACTATCCATACACTCCAGCAAACATCCTGTCACTCCCCTTGCAGTCCTCTGTTGACTCATTCAGCAACACGTACAAATCCATTCGCTGCGCCAAAACGCACCCACTTATACATTCACCCAGGCACTCTCTTTGCAGTACTCTAATCGTTCAGTCAGTACCCAAGTACTCATTCAGTGACCCAGGCCTTAGCACATAGACTGCTTCAAACCGCTATCCACTATGCATGCAGTTCTCTAACCACCTACACACTTGTCTTTCACACCTTCAATTCCCCAGTCACTATCCATACACTCCAGCAAACATCCTGTCACTCCCCTTGCAGTCCTCTGTTGACTCATTCAGCAACACGTACAAATCCATTCGCTGCGCCAAAACCCAACCACTTATACATTCACCCAGGCACTCTCCTTGCAGTACTCTAATCGTTCAGTCAGTACCCAAGTACTCATTCAGTGACCCAGGCCTTAGCACATAGGCTGCTTTAAACCGCTATTCACTATGCATGCAGTTCTCTAACCACTTACACACTTGTCTTTCACACCTTCAATTCCCCAGTCACTATCCATACACTCCAGCAAACATCCTGTCACTCCCCTTGCAGTCCTCTGTTGACTCATTCAGCAACACGTACAAATCCATTCGCTGCGCAAAAACCCAACCACTTATACATTCACCCAGGCACTCTCCTTGCAGTACTCTAATCGTTCACTCAGTACCCAAGTACTCATTCAGTGACCCTGGCCTTAGCACATAGACTGCTTCAAACCGCTATCCACTATGCATGCAGTTCTCTAACCACCTACACACTTGTCTTTCACACCTTCAATTCCCCAGTCACTATCCATACACTCCAGCAAACATCCTGTCACTCCCCTTGCAGTCCTCTGTTGACTCATTCAGCAACACGTACAAATCCATTCGCTGCGCCAAAACCCAACCACTTATACATTCACCCAGGCACTCTCTTTGCAGTACTCTAATCGTTCAGTCAGTACCCAAGTACTCATTCAGTGACCCAGGCCTTAGCACATAGACTGCTTCAAACCCCTATCCACTATGCATGCAGTTCTCTAACCACCTACACACTTGTCTTTCACACCTTCAATTCCCCAGTCACTATCCATACACTCCAGCAAACATCCTGTCACTCCCCTTGCAGTCCTCTGTTGACTCATTAAGCAACACGTACAAATCCATTCGCTGCGCCAAAACCCAACCACTTATACATTCACCCAGGCACTCTCCTTGCAGTACTCTAATCGTTCAGTCAGTACCCAAGTACTCATTCAGTGACCCAGGCCTTAGCACATAGGCTGCTTCAAACCCCTATCCACTATGCATGCAGTTCTCTAACCACCTACACACTTGTCTTTCGCACCTTCAATTCCCCAGTCACTATCCATACACTCCAGCAAACATCCTGTCACTCCCCTTGCAGTCCTCTGTCGACTCATTCAGCAACACGTACAAATCCATTGGCTGCGCCAAAACCCAACCACTTATACATTCACCCAGGCACTCTCCTTGCAGTACTCTAATCGTTCAGTCAGTACCCAAGTACTAATTCAGTGACCCAGGCCTTAGCACATAGGCTGCTTCAAACCCCTATCCACTATGCATGCAGTTCTCTAACCACCTACACACTTGTCTTTCACACCTTCAATTCCCCAGTCACTATCCATACACTCCAGCAAACATCCTCTCACTCCCCTTGCAGTCCTCTGTTGACTCATTCAGCAACACGTACAAATCCATTCGCTGCGCCAATTCCCAACCACTTATACATTCACCCAGGCACTCTCTTTGCAGTACTCTAATCGTTCAGTCAGTACCCAAGTACTCATTCAGTGACCCAGGCCTTAGCACATAGGCTGCTTCAAACCCCTATCCACTATGCATGCAGTTCTCTAACCACCTACACACTTGTCTTTCACACCTTCAATTCCCCAGTCACTATCCATACACTCCAGCAAACATCCTGTCACTCCCCTTGCAGTCCTCTGTTGACTCATTCAGCAACACGTACAAATCCATTCGCTGCGCCAAAACCCAACCACTTATACATTCACCCAGGCACTCTCCTTGCAGTACTCTAATCGTTCAGTCAGTACCCAAGTACTCATTCAGTGACCCAGGCCTTAGCACATAGGCTGCTTCAAACCCCTATCCACTTTACATGCAGTTCTCTAACCACCTACACACTTGTCTTTCACACCTTCAATTCCCCAGTCACTATCCATACACTCCAGCAAACATCCTGTCACTCCCCTTGCAG
The DNA here is from genome assembly GCA_963921515.1 of Calotriton arnoldi. Lineage (NCBI taxonomy): Eukaryota > Metazoa > Chordata > Amphibia > Caudata > Salamandridae > Calotriton > Calotriton arnoldi. The sequence goes on from CAWUFW010020967.1 coordinate 83,412, forward strand.
TCCACTGTTGACTCATTCAGCAACACGTACAAATCCATTCGCTGCGCCAAAACCCAACCACTTATACATTCACCCAGGCACTCTCCTTGCAGTACTCTAATCGTTCAGTCAGTACCCAAGTACTCATTCAGTGACCCAGGCCTTAGCACATAGACTGCTTCAAACCGCTATCCACTATGCATGCAGTTCTCTAACCACCTACACACTTGTCTTTCACACCTTCAATACCCCAGTCACTATCCATACACTCCAGCAAACATCCTGTCACTCCCCTTGCAGTCCTCTGTTGACTCATTCAGCAACACGTACAAATCAATTCGCTCCTTCAAAACCCAACCACTTATACATTCACCCAGGCACTCTCCTTGCAGTACTCTAATTGTTCACTCAGTACCCAAGTACTCATTCAGTGACCCAGGCCTTAGCACATAGACTGCTTCAAACCCCTATCCACTAAGCATGCAGTTCTCTAACCACCTACACACTTGTCTTTCACACCTTCAATTCCCCAGTCACTATCCATACACTCCAGCAAACATCCTGTCACTCCACTTGCAGTCCTCTGTTGACTCATTCAGCAACACGTACAAATCCATTCGCTGCACCAAAACCCAACCACTTATACATTCACCCAGGCACTCTCCTTGCAGTACTCTAATCGTTCAGTCAGTACCCAAGTACTCATTCAGTGACCCAGGCCTTGGCACATAGACTGCTTCAAACCCCTATCCACTAAGCATGCAGTTCTCTAACCACCTACACACTTGTCTTTCACACCTTCAATTACTCAGGTAGTACCTATATACTCCAGCAATCACCCTGTCACTCCGCATGCACTCCTCCAATCAGCCATCCAGCACCATGTACTAATCCAAACAACGCGCCAAAACCCAAACACTTATAAATTCACCCAGACACTCTCCTTGCAGTACTGTAATCGTTCACTCAGTATCCAAGTACTCATGCAGTGACTCAGGTCTTAGCACATAGACTGCTTCAAACCCCTATCCACTATGCATGCAGTTCTCTAACCACCTACACACTTGTCTTTCACACCTTCAATTCCCCAGTCACTATCCATACACTCCAGCAAACATCCTGTCACTCCCCTTGCAGTCCTCTGTTGACTCATTCAGCAACACGTACAAATCCATACGCTGCGCCAAAACCCAACCACTTATACATTCACCCAGGCACTCTCTTTGCAGTACTCTAATCGTTCAGTCAGTACCCAAGTACTCATTCAGTGACCCAGGCCTTAGCACATAGGCTGCTTCAAACCCCTATCCACTATGCATGCAGTTCTCTAACCACCTACACACTTGTCTTTCACACCTTCAATTCCCCAGTCACTATCCATACACTCCAGCAAACATCCTCTCACTCCCCTTGCAGTCCTCTGTTGACTCATTCAGCAACACGTACAAATCCATTCGCTGCGCCAAAACCAAACCACTTATACATTCACCCAGGCACTCTCCTTGCAGTACTCTAATCGTTCAGTCAGTACCCAAGTACTCATTCAGTGACCCAGGCCTTAGCACATAGGCTGCTTCAAACCCCTATCCACTTTACATGCAGTTCTCTAACCACCTACACACTTGTCTTTCACACCTTCAATTCCCCAGTCACTATCCATACACTCCAGCAAACATCCTGTCACTCCCCTTGCAGTCTACTGTTGACTCATTCAGCAACACGTACAAATCCATTCGCTGCGCCAAAACCCAACCACTTATACATTTACCCAGGCACTCTCCTTGCAGTACTCTAATCGTTCAGTCAGTACCCAAGTACTCATTCAGTGACCCAGGCCTTAGCACATAGACTGCTTCAAACCGCTATCCACTATGCATGCAGTTCTCTAACCACCTACACACTTGTCTTTCACACCTTCAATACCCCAGTCACTATCCATACACTCCAGCAAACATCCTGTCACTCCCCTTGCAGTCCTCTGTTGACTCATTCAGCAACACGTACAAATCAATTCGCTGCGCCAAAACCCAACCACTTATACATTCACCCAGGCACTCTCCTTGCAGTACTCTAATTGTTCACTCAGTACCCAAGTACTCATTCAGTGACCCAGGCCTTAGCACATAGACTGCTTCAAACCCCTATCCACTAAGCATGCAGTTCTCTAACCACCTACACACTTGTCTTTCACACCTTCAATTCCCCAGTCACTATCCATACACTCCAGCAAACATCCTGTCACTCCACTTGCAGTCCTCTGTTGACTCATTCAGCAACACGTACAAATCCATTCGCTGCACCAAAACCCAACCACTTATACATTCACCCAGGCACTCTCCTTGCAGTACTCTAATCGTTCAGTCAGTACCCAAGTACTCATTCAGTGACCCAGGCCTTGGCACATAGACTGCTCAAACCCCTATCCACTAAGCATGCAGTTCTCTAACCACCTACACACTTGTCTTTCACACCTTCAATTACTCAGGTAGTACCTATATACTCCAGCAATCACCCTGTCACTCCGCATGCACTCCTCCAATCAGCCATCCAGCACCATGTACTAATCCAAACAACGCGCCAAAACCCAAACACTTATAAATTCACCCAGACACTCTCCTTGCAGTACTGTAATCGTTCACTCAGTATCCAAGTACTCATGCAGTGACTCAGGTCTTAGCACATAGACTGCTTCAAGCCCCTATCCACTAAGCATGCAGTTCTCTAACCACCTACACACTTGTCTTTCACACCTTCAATACCCCAGTCACTATCCATACACTCCAGCAAACATCCTGTCACTCCCCTTGCAGTCCTCTGTTGACTCATTCAGCAACACGTACAAATCCATTCGCTGCACCAAAACCCAACCACTTATACATTCACCCAGGCACTCTCCTTGCAGTACTCTAATCGTTCACTCAGTACCCAAGTACTCATTCAGTGACCCAGGCCTTAGCACATAGACTGCTTCAAACCCCTATCCACTAAGCATGCAGTTCTCTAACCACCTACACACTTGTCTTTCACACCTTCAATTCCCCAGTCACTATCCATACACTCCAGCAAACATCCTGTCACTCCACTTGCAGTCCTCTGTTGACTCATTCAGCAACACGTACAAATCCATTCGCTGCACCAAAACCCAACCACTTATACATTCACCCAGGCACTCTCCTTGCAGTACTCTAATCGTTCAGTCAGTACCCAAGTACTCATTCAGTGACCCAGGCCTTAGCACATAGACTGCTTCAAACTCCTATCCACTAAGCATGCAGTTCTCTAACCACCTACACACTTGTCTTTCACACCTTCAATTACTCAGGTAATACCTATATACTCCAGCAATCACCCTGTCACTCCGCATGCACTCCTCCAATCAGCCATCCAGCACCATGTACTAATCCAAACAATGCGCCAAAACCCAAACACTTATAAATTCACCCAGACACTCTCCTTGCAGTACTGTAATCGTTCACTCAGTATCCAAGTACTCATGCAGTGACTCAGGTCTTAACACATGCACTATTACAAACTCCTCTCCAATACGCATGCAGTCCTCTAACCACCTACACACTTGTGTTTCACACCTTTAATTAGTCATTAGAAAAGAAAGTGCTTAAATGTTTTTTATATACAATGTGTTTGTTTAGGAATAGAAAAGTATAATTTATATATTTTTTTAAATAAATTTATATAAATTTATTTTTTATAGATATTGTGTAGGATCATTAAAATAAACTTATCATGCCTAAAAAAACAGAAAAGAGAAAAGGACACAAAAAGGACTATTATTTGAAGAAAAATCAACAACAAGTATTGGATGACCAACAACATGTGGGGAAAAACAATAAGTCTTCCGGTAAGAGAACAAAACAATTTATTAAAAAACTTTCAAAGCCTAGAAACAGTGTGCAGAATGTGGAAAATATGAAAAATGGTTCGACCAGAAAAAAAATATGAATAAAAACAATACAAAAAATGGGAATTTACATTCAAAAGACACAATGTATGGTAAAAGAAGGCAGAGTCAGTATAAAGAAATCAGAAAAAATATTTTTTATAATAGAGTTGTTCTTAATTTGTTGAAAGATGTGAGGAAATATAAAAAAGAGCACTATTTTATCAAAAGAAGAAGCATATTGAAATTCTAGTTGAAAAGGCTTTTGAATTAAAAAGGAAATTATTCATTTTAGTTTTAAACTGAATTCGATCTCTAGATAAACCAATCCATTTAATGAAGGCTAAAAGTAATAAGAAAAGAGTAATTAACAGAACTAATTTTTGTGATTTTTTTTTGGGTGAATGGAAACACAGTTCAAGTTCAGAGCCTTTCTTTAATGAAGAGAGTTATTTTCAGACCAATAATTTATTGCATGCAGTTGATACCAGTGGTCGAGCTTATGAGGTTAGAAATGGTTGTCCAATTGAGAAAGAGAAGATGGTTCCCAGAAATGTAGAAGAAGTAATAGCTGATGAAGTTGTAGGGAGACGACCTAAAGCCCCAGTGTATACTTGGGATTGCAGTAGTATTTGTAGTATACGACAAGAATCTATTGATATTTTACGCAATTTCTTACGAGTCTATAGTAAAAAAAGTGTTAAACAAAAGATTAAGATGTTGCAAGGACTAGATCTTTGCAGAGTGAGAAAAAATACTGGTTTGCAAGGTACATTCCCTCGCTTGTCTTTCTAGAAAAGTATGTCAAAGTGTTTTTCATCATTTTAGGATGTCAGCAGTACTTCATTCTCAAATGCGAAAGTTAGTCAGAAGATTGTATTATGCAAAAAGTCCAGCACTAATGTTAAATGAGTTGAACAGTGCTCTTTTGCGTGGGTCAGTATCAGATGTGAAAAAGGTTTGTGATGAAATTGAGTTTTGTTACTTTGGTCCTGGAGAAGAGAGTGCAGAAACTGACACATTAATACAGGAAAATGTTGAGGAGAATGTGCAACATACTACTACAAAAAAATTTGAAGAACAAATTACAAAGTTTAAGGTGATTTCATGTGAAAGGCCAAATTATACTTGTATTTGTTGCCGACTGAACTCACTATAAAAATCAGACTAGGACTGTTGATCTGTATTTAAAAAGTGAAAGAGAAAATAATGATAAGTGGAAGGAATTTGCAACTTATTTGTTCGTAGAGGATTGCTTTGATTTGAGTTATGATCAGCGTATTTGTAAATACTGTTATAACAAATTAGACGAGAATAAAATGCCCGCTAGAGCTGTCCATAATAATTTAGAGTTGGTAACTATTCCTCCAGAACTGATAAATTTAAATACGTATGAGTCTATTCTGATTCAATGTGTGCACCCATTTCAAGCTATTGTTCGTATGGAGCCTAAAACAGGTAAATTGCCTCCTACAGATTTACAGAGAGGATTAAAAGGAAGAGTTGTATATTTACCTCTAGATTTAAAGAAAAATATTGAAACTATTGGTGGAGAGAATGTAGAAAGTGAGCCACTACTTATTCTAGTTAATGGTGTTCCTACTAAGAGTAAGAAAATCTGGCAAGAATTAGTGGATGTTAGGAAAGTGCAAAAGGCAACATTATATCTGATTCAAAACAATGATTACTACAAAAATGTATATGTGGAAGAAGAAGAAATACTTTTAGGAGATGATACTGAAACGTCAAATGGACAAATTGAAAAAGTGGACATGTCCAAAAGTGAAGAAATCTATGAACATTATAGTGTACATCCACTTCATTTGAAAGAAGTGATGGGGAATACTATTGAATTATTCCAAATGAAAAAAGCAAAGGGTACTCCCATGAGTGTATGGGAGAAAAGTTTGGAAGCTCGTTGTTTTCCGCCTCAGTTTCCAACTGGAAAAGGTGGACGATATGATGAACGACCAGTGCAGATTCCTGCATCTGAATATCGAACAACAAGATTATATGCAGAAGATTCAAGATTTCGACAATGTATCCCTTATATATTTCATCTTTTGTTTGAGAGTGACTTGTCTGCACTTTCATATGCAGTCAACCACGTATTGAAAACAGGAGTAAATCTTCAAAATGTTTCAGCAAAGGAATTTATGGATAAAGTACATCAGAGAGATGATCATTTAGAATCTCAGCTGATTAATTTGATGGCATGTCAGCGTGGTACTAATGAATATTGGTATCGTCGTCATGGAGAACTTAAATGTATGCTAAGGAACTTAGCAACTCCTACGTGGTTTCTTACCCTAAGCTGTGCTGAATACTCTTGGGATGATTTACTTGAATTTCTTCGAGAGGCAAATTCAAATCTAAAAAATATTGAATACAAGACACCTGGAGAATTGTGCTCTTCGGATCCTGTTAATGTATGCAGGTATTTCAATCATAGGTTTGAAGCTATGATGTCTTTTATCTGCAATAAAAAGAATCCTCCTCTTGGAGAAGTTGTAGATTTTTTTGGGAGAAAGGAGTTTCAAGCTAGAGGTCCTCCTCATATACATATGCTGTTATGGATTAAGGATGCACCTAAATTCGGAACTGATTCGGATGACACTGTTTTGTCTTTTATTGAAGAATATGCAACATGTGCTATACCAAAAAGAACAGATGAGAACAGCTTAAGACAACAAGTGTTACGATTTCAAAGTCATCGATGTGGAAAATACTGTCGACGGAAGTACAAGTCTAAGGAAAAGTTTTACACCAAATGTCGATTTGGATTTCCACGTCCTGTAATATCCAAAGGAAGAGTAAACAGTTTTATGTCAGCTATGAGACATACCATCACTAGAAAATCACCCTAAAATACATACAATTTGAGAAGAAGTGAAGAATCAAAATATATCAATGATTATAATCCAGTTATTCTCTCAATGTGGAATGCTAATATGGATATTCAGTATGTTGCGGATAATTCCATTGCTGTTGCCCGGTATGTGACATCTTATATAACAAAATCTGAAAAGACAGAGTTAAAAGAAATGTGGGAAGAAATTTCTCATGAGAAGAGTCTTAGTAAGAAATTATACAGTTTCAGTTTGAAGATGTTATCCCATCGAGAAATTGGAGCATATGAATGCTCAGATCGGTTATCATCTGCAAGTTTATACTCAAAATCTAGAACAATCATTTGGGTGAGTCTAGGTCTTGCTGCAACACGAAATCGAGTACTTAAATCTGTACAAGAAATTGAATATTTAGCAGAAAAAGATCCAGAAAGTACAGATATTGTCAAAACAAACATGTTGGATACATAATATCCAAATAGAAGTCATCATCTTGAGAACATATGTCTCTATGAAGTGCTGCAATACTACAGTTTTAAACGGAATACTACAGAAAACATAAATGATGGAAAATATGCGGTGATTGGTTCTGAAGGATGTTTGGTGAAACAAAGGAAAGGAAATTTGATTAATCACAGAAAACTGAGTTGTGATACTGAACAGAAAAGGGAATTTTACTATTTTGCACTTTTGCAACTCTTCAAACCGTGGCGTACAGAATTGGAATTACTTGGGGATTTTCAGAGCTATGAAGATTCCTTCAATGCTTGTAAAGATACCATAGAATGTACAGTTTTTGCTAATTATCTGAAAATGTTGAACGATGAAATGGATCAAGAAGCTACTATTGCAGCTGAGATTGCTAGAGACAGTTCTCAAGACAGTCAAAGTTCTGCTCCACTGAGTGAAGATCCACTAGGACAACCAATTGTTCAAAATGAAGCAGCAATTGCAATGAATGAGGTGGAAACAGCAATGCATCAAGCTCAAGAAGATATTATGGACTTAGGAAACTTGGAAAAACAACTAAATCTTGAACAGAAAGAAATATATCAGCAAGTGAGACAACAGATTGACCATGGATTTCTTCATGAAAACAAAGAATGCACATGCACATCATTTCAACCTATCCGAATGTATGTCAGTGGTCAAGCTGGAACAGGAAAAAGTTTCTTAATTAAAGTTTTGACCAGTTATCTACAGAAAACAACTGACTCACATTTGTGTTGTGTTGTAACTGCTCCAACTGGGTTGGCAGCACACAACATTAAAGGAATTACATTGCATCGTTTACTTATGCTACCTGTAGAGCATGAAAACAAATTGGAATATCACAAGCTATCTGCAGAAGTTTGTTATGAAGTTTCAAGAGTGCTAAAGAAAATGAAACTTCTAATTATTGATGAGGTAAGCATGGTCTCAAACTTAATGCTTGCTTTTGTGCATTTAAGAATGCAGCAAATTCTTAAAACAGAATATGATGTCTTATTTGGAGGAAAACATGTCATAGTTTTTGGAGATCTTCTGCAACTTACTCCTGTAAAAGGACAACCAGTATTTAAAACACTTGTGCATGAAGACACCAGAAAGTCTTTGGGAAGTGTTGGCAACGTTAATATTTGGTCATATTTTGAATACAAAGAACTCATTACAAATATGCGACAGGCAAATGATGTTGATTATGGATCTATACTTCAAGATATAAGAATTGGAGTTCTGACAGAATAAGGCAAACAAGCTTTGCTAAGTCGACTACTTAAGAATTTGTTTCCAAATGAAAATATAGTTCCAGAAAAAATGTATATGAAAATTGCTGAAAGTAAATCTATAATCTGTTTAATGCCAACACTGCGCGAGTGTTCTATATTCAATGAACAACTTTTGAAGCTAGAAAATGAAGAAATAATAAAAATGGAAGCCATTGATAAAATAGAGCATGAAGGAATCACTATTATTTTGACGGAAAAATTGAAAACAAAATTGGATTCTTTAGAAAAATTGATATCTAAAACTGCTGGTTTAGAAAAGAATTGATATCTATGTGTAAACTGTCGAGTAATTTTACGGCGTAATTTGGATGTGGAAAAAGGTTTAGTTAATGGAGCAATGGGGAAAGTTGTGAATTTTGTTAATTATCAAAAAAGAGATGGAATTTAATTTTTTAAAATTTAATTTGATCATATTGAAGAAGTAAAACAAATTGGTCGTTGTTCTGTTCGTTTTTTGCTTGTTAAAGATTTGTATGTCCGTAGGAAACAATTTCCACTTTCTCTGGCATATGCAGTCACTATTCATAAATCTCAAGGATTGAGTGTAGACAGTGCTTTGGTGAACATTGGAAGTAGCGTGTTTAAAGAGGGTATGGCATATGTTGCTTTGTCCCGAGTCAGAACTTTATCTGGATTGTTTTTGATTGATTTTGATGAGTCAAAGATTACTGCAGATGCAAACTGTGTAAAAGAGTATAATAGGTTAAGAAGAGCGTATACTCCCAATTTAGGTGAATATCCTGTATTTGAAAAGCGTGTAGTAGGTCGAAAAAGAAGATATGAGAATATCTGTAGTGAAGTTATAGAGAAGGAAAAAAATCAAGATAATGTTCAGATTGCAAGCAAAAAGAAAAAGGATAGTATTGAAGAAATTGTTGGGTATCAGTTAGAAAACAGTTCAGGTATCAACTGCTATGCTAATGTAGTGGTCAATGTTGTTTTTTTTCTAGAAAGTTTGCAACAGCAAATCATGGAAAATCGTGAAAAAAGATTTTGTTCTTTGTTGCATTGTATTTATGAAAAATTGAACACTGATAAAAGGAAAATACAAAGTGTTTCTGATATTCGTAATCTTTTGGACATATGTTCTGGTTCTACACAATTTACGCAGGATATTCAACAAGACGCTCAGGAATTTCTAATGTATATGCTTGCAGTATTGGAAAATGAAGGAATAGAAATTGAAAATCTTTTTGGCCTTCATTATAAATGGGAACATGAATGTGAAAATTGTATGTTTACATGTAGCACTAACATAGATACTGAAAGATTTATATATTTGACATTACCAGACTGTAAAACAGTGTCTTTCAAGAAACTAGTTAAAGCAGCAAATCAAAACATGGAGTGTAGCCAATGCAAATCACAAATGTTATCAACATTATTTATACAAAGATTTGGACAATATATAATTTTAATGATACAACGTTGTAGAGCTGATGGAAGAAAATTGGAAACTTTAATTAAACATTTTGTAGCAAGTCAACTATCTATATCCGGAAGAACTTTTGTAGCAGTATCAATTATTTTCCATGATGGTCCTTCTACAACATCTGGACATTACACTGTCTATTTAAAATGCAATAGAGGATGGACATATTGTAATGATGCTCAATTGGTTTTTAAACAACGTTTGCCTAGCGAATTACCAAATTCCTACCTAATATTTTTAAAACCAAAGTTTTAGGAACATAATTCAGCCTCTGAGGAATTTATTAATATGTATTAATACGATTACTATTGGACAATTTCAATATAAAAGATTTCAAAAATACTATTTGGCCTAGAGGAAAAGTATATATTTGAATTATGGACTATTTCTTGCACATTCTCTCAGCATATATTTTTAAAGAACAACATTTTCAGTGTATAAAATTTCAAGTAAGAATATTTTCTTAGAAGAGAGCATTTTATATATGTGTGATTTGTATTATATGGTATGTTATTGAGGAGGTAGTTTTTATGTAATGTTCAGAAATAGTTGAGTATATTAAAAATATTTTACAAGTACTTTTGTTTTTTTTTAAACAATCTTATTGATTGTTTTTTTTTTTGCCCGCTGTTACGTGATGAGTAACATTGAAATCACTATTTGTAGTGAAATTCAATATATTCTGAGAACAGCAAAAAAGGCAAAGAAAATAATTTATAAAATGTCAAAATCATGTTGTGTTATAAAAAATATAATATTATATATTATAACTGTATTTTTCTTCTCTTTCACAGATCCTAATTCTACAATATTTAATTTTTCAGAAATTTTAGTTATAAAAAACAACTGAAAAAAATGTTTAGTGTCTTTTATAACTATTACTGTGAAGGTAAGATTAACTAAGTATTAAAATGAACAATGGGCTGTGTTTGCACACTGGTGAAGAAAGGGGGATGGACGGTGTAGATATCTCTGGAAAGATGCTCTGTGGGTGTTTTAATTTACGGGATAAAGTTACCTTGAATCCTGAGTGTCCCTGGGGGCCAACTAACCCACCAGATATGTGCAGAAAGTGCCAGAGAGTTGTATTGCAGAGAGGTGTAAAATGTCACATGGCTTCGGACCACCTCTGTGCAATGCAGCTGTATGGTGTGCAAAAGAGAGACATGTTAAGCTAGTAGGACCCAGGGACTTTCAAGATTAAAAGAGACTAAATTCATCAACTTAAAACACGTCACAGAGAGTGTTTGCACATGTCACATAAGGCCCCATCCCTTCCCTTCCCCACTCTATAAACATGTGCTATCACTTTGCCAAAACCGAACTACTTATAAATTTATCTTGCAATCTCTTTGCAGTACTGAAATTACTCTAGTTGTTAGTCATATACTTAAGGATTGGCCTAGTCACTAACCCTAGTACAAATCAATTTCTTTATATATCTATGTATGCAGACCTGCAAGAAGCTACAAAGTATTAATACACTCTTCAAAATACCCAGTTTATATCTATATAGTTTTGGAATCTCTCTGTCATAGGATCCCATGTGACCTGAAAAAAAATATTTGATTGGTTCATAATATTTTCCCACTGTAACTATTAAAGAACCGCAACTATTTCAATCATTCTTTTTTGAGCATCTTTGGAGAGATATCTCTGTGCTTACCTTCTGTCACTCTCATACAATTTTTCTATCAATGAACCAGCAATATGTTTTTATTTTAATAGTCTGACAATACATAAGCACTTATGGGGCAGATTTACAAGCATCCTGTAGCAACAATATGTCACTTTTTGTAACATAGTGATGGCGCCAGACACTCCTTCATATTTACAAGAAGAGGAAAAGGCACCCAGTGTAGCTTTTCTTCTCCTTGTAAATACGACCTCTTCATACACACCACTTTGCATTAAAAGGGCATTCGATAGGTGTTGCTGTGGGTGTTTCCACAAAACACTCATAGAAGAATACACATCTCCAGATTTATCAGAAATAATAAATCTGGAGATGTGTGTGAATGCTGCAGCATCCTCCAGTTGGTGTAGCAAGGCACAACAAGGAGAATTGTTTTCATTTCTCATCATTTTTTCTCTTTCAATGTATGCAGCATTTCACAGCATACATTGAAAGAGGAAAATGCCTTTACTTATTGTTTTTGTGTAGGAAGGTGTCCCTTCCTGCAGTAAAACAATATCTTCACGACACAGACATACTTGCACCATGGTGTAAGTATGCCTGTGTCACTGTATGTCTGCAATTTGTGCAGCGGTGCAGAGGGAATCATACAGTTGCAACATATTTATGTACTTACGTTGCATCCCTGTGCTTCGGAAGTACCACAGCACACTGCAGCTAAAGAGCTTACATTGTCACACTGCAGCACTTCCTTATAGTTTTGCACTTATACATTCACCATACACTACTAATGCATTCTTTCAGTCAATTAAGCTATACATATACATTCAACCAAACTTTCACACATTAACATACAAATATAGTTCTTTCTTTAACCAGAGAAGTTAGTTCTGAAAATAACTTTTTTTTTTCTTCTTTTTTTCTTTTATATTTTTTTTGTATTTTTTGAACTATTTTGTTATTTTTTTGGTGTTTTTTCAAAAATAATAATGAAACAAGAAGGAAAAAAACAGGAAACCTCAGGAATTAAGTGGCATTCCCAGAAAACACAAAAAAAACAGAAGTCTAGCAATGATGATTCCGTTGCGCAGCACAAACTGCTTCCACTGACTGCTCTCCAAAAGAGATAAGTTGGTTGCACTTGACACAGTGCTGCTTCAAAAAAGCAAATTCAGGACGTATGTCCGGTGGTGATGTAGTTGTCGAAGTTCCAGATGTGGAAGGAACTGCAGGTGGAGGGTTTCTTTCAGCTCTCCGACACTCCTCCCGAGCCAGGTTTATTGGATGGAGAGTCTTCAGGCGCTTGTACATAGAGGCAGTACTGCAAGAATATTTTTTTTCAGCACTACTTCTGGAGAGCACTCTCTGGCAGATCCGGCAGGTGACTTTGGTGGCGTTCACTTTTTCTGCCCCTCTGGAAAAGTAAAAAACTTCCACACCACCGACACAGGCCTTTGAGGACGTGGATTCTCCGGGACAAATTCTTCCTCTGAAGAATGTTCAGAAATATCCTCTGGCTGTTGTCCTGAAGCCATCTTCTTTTATTATTTGTAAAACACCAACAAAAAATAATTAAAGGAAAAACAGTTCTTCTAAGCAGAGATGTCTCTCCAAAGAAGCTCAAACAAGAATGATTGAAATAGTTAGAATGGGAAATGTTATGAACCAATCAAATATTTTTTTTTCAACTCACATGGGATCCGCGTACTATGCGCCCACGCAGCACGCACCCGACGCGACTTCGGGAAATTGCATTTAAAAGTAATATAAGTTTATTACAAGTAAAAATATATTATTTTTATGCATACCTTAGATAATGTCTGGCCCTAATATGTGTGTTAAAGACATATATATATCATTTTAGAACATAAAAAAATTCGCGGGAGTCGCGTACACAGCGCGTCCAGCACGCATATGACATCACGCGGGGCCCGTCTCCGTGCAAGCGTCGCGTACTAAAATGCGCATGTGTCACGAATGCGTATGCGTAAGAAGCGCGAACCGGTCGCATACTAATCGCGCACAACACGTAATATACATATATCACGTAACTGTAAAACACGCACCCGTCGCACACCCTACGCGGATCCTTCACGACTTTCCTAAAATGGCGGCTACAATCCGCGCACTGATCTTGTAAGGTACGCTGCGGGTGCGCGACTCCAAAAAAACATTAAAAAAAAGAAAAAGAAAATTTATAAATTTATTAACAAAATATAAAACAATAAAAAAAATATTTCAGTTGCAATATTTTTAAAAACATTTTTTTTCAATTTATATTAAAAATATATAATTAATTTAAAAAAAATTAAATATGTAAAAATAAACAGATAAACATCTGTAGAAAATTAGTAGCAAAAAAATACATGTAATTAAATTATCATTTAAAAAACCTTTGAAATTCACTGAAAAAACCATAGGTTTCAGGCACGTTATAGTTAGAAATTAGCATTTAAAAAACGTTTTAAAATTCACTGAAAAAACCATAGGTTTCAGGCACGTTATAGTTACAAATTAGCATTTAAAAAACCTTTGAAATTCACTGAAAAAACCATAGGTTTCAGGCACGTTATAGTTAGGAATTAGCATTTTAAAAAACCTTAGAAATTCACTGAAAAAACCATAGGTTTTAGGGACAGTTATAGTTAGTTGGACATTTCACTCGTACAAAACCAGAGAAATTCCGTGAGTGAGTGGATATGTAATTATTGGTGTGGGAGTGTCTATGGTTTTGAGAATGGCAGTCTGTAATTTAGAGTGGGTGTTTCAAAGGTTATATTAGGGTGTGAGAAGATGCATCAAATGATCACATGGATGATGTCATCAGTGAAGTCATCAGTGATGTCATTTGAGATGTCATCAGTGATGTCATCAGTGATGTCACTGACCATGTCTTGAGTGATGTAATATGTGACGTCATCAGCAGTGCATTGCGGGGGCGCGAGTTATAGTTAGCTAAACTAACTATAACGGGGGAATTTCTCTGGTTTTGTAAGAGTGAAATGTCCAACTAACTATAACTGTCACTAAAACCTATGGTTTTTTCAGTGAATATATATATATATATATATTACCTACTGGCAGTCGCCAGTAGGTAGTTATAGTTAGGACCTATTTTCCATAGGAAAATAATTTTTTGTTTTCCCAATAACTTTAGCGTCGTTTGACGAATCTTTGTGAAACTTTCAAAACTAATGGGGCGCTCCAGTCAGCTCCTGTCTTGAAAGTTTCGGGGTGATTCGCCAAGCAGGAGCCAAGAAAAAAGGGGGGTCCCAAAACGTGTTTTCTCCATGTTAATTTCCATAGGAAACTTTAGACACGGTTACAGCCCGAACTGCTGAACGGAATTACACCAAATTTGGCAAAAAGGTAGCCCTTGGTTTAGAAAGAGTCCTTTTTATTAAATGGTGTAAATCTGTTCAGTAGTTCCTGAGAAATTAAAAAAATAGAGGTCGGAAAATCAATTTCCCATAGGAAACTTTAGCCAAGCCTACAGCCCGAACTGCTGAACGGAATTACACCAAATTTGGCAAAAAGGTAGTCCTTGGTTCAGAAAGAGCCCTTTTTTTAGGTCTCGCCTTGGTAGTGCATGTGCTGCATGCGCTGTCTCAGGAAGACATAAAGCAATCTGTATGTTGGCTTAAACTTCATGTAATCTGTTTTCCTGCTTGCTATTGGCTTACTTGTGGTATTGCTGTTGTTATCTCCCTTTCTGTTGGCTGTTGATCATTTGCTAACTTCTGTGTAGTCCCGATTCAGTGGCGCCTAACTACAGTTTTAGTCCGCTCTGCTTGCACTTCTTTTAATTGCCTGCAGTGTGCCATCTGTTTTTCACGCTGTAGCCTGCGTCTCACCCCCTCCCACTCCCCCTTGATTCTTCTGGCGCCCGGCCTCAGGCATGTCAAATCTGCCCGGAGATGCCGCTGGTTTATGGTTGTATTTGGTTCTGGCATATACATTTAAGCTTGGCTTGTGTCGCATTGTCTTGCACTATGCAAACAAAAAGAAAACAAAGAAACTAGATGGGCTTGTTGGAAATACTGCACGTGCGGCTAGATAAGGAAGTGTTTTGAACACAGTGGTGCCTCAAGGAATTGAACAGAGTGATAAAACGCACAGCTATTAACAGAGAGTGAAAGGAAGGGAATAGACGGACTTAATAGCATTGCTTACGATCATTTTCAATACTCGCTTGTTTTTTGTTGAATTGGTCCCACGCCGTAGACAGCAGACATTGGAGGCAGGAGGGGGAGAGTGGGCAGCTTACACCAGCTGGCTCTGGCTTGCTGTTCTCCGCCCCTCATGCTGCCTATGTCTGCTCCCTGCAGCTGCGAGCACTTTCACAGACCGGCCAGCCGCAGCCCTCCTCGTTTAATTTTAATTGGTCCAGCGCCATAGATAGCAGGCATGGGAAGTGTGCCGGGAAGAGCGGGGCAGCTTTCCATTTTCAAAACACAGAATGTGAAAAGCAACCTGCAATTTTAATTAACATACAGCCGATAGTTCGGCTGCACGGACATTTCGCCTTAATTCCAGTACACTAACATGAAATCACTTGGACGAACGCTTTCATGTTGAGTTTAATTTTCCTTTTCATCACAACTGTGAGCGCTTATCTGTTTGCTTTCCAGTGGATACATGGTCCATTGTGATCAGCGCAGTCGCGTTCCTGCTTGTTTACAAACCACCCATCCCTATCTCCGTCGCATTCTTGGAATTCCTCTTCCCACGTGATTAGCCTTTGAGCCGGATATGTGGCCGCTATAGCTTTACATGGAGTTTACAGAGTTTCCCTGTCTGAGTCATTGTGAAGTGTTGTACACGGCATGGTTTTGAACTAAAAAAGTAAAGATGGATTGCTGTCTAACGTGTTCTGTCAATATCATTCTGCGCTTCCTAATGGCAGTGTGTATTCGCCTATTGAAACAGAAGTAGGCCAGAATAATATAACGCAGCGGGGTGCTGGCTTCATTCGGATCAGGCATTAGAGGCTGCCGTGTGCTTACATACAAACCAAAATTTGTAGGGCTTGCAAACAAACTAAACTCAGAACAAGTTTCAGTGTATATTTGCGCTCTTTAGTATATATATTATATAGACCTTACTTTAAATCACCCCTCGAGTCTCGGCGGGGGCTCAACATCCTGTGATTCTGGGCAAATCCCTTAATCTCCTTGAGAGAGATTTCTAAACGGGTTTTGTATGTACTTAGAAAAAGGGAGTTTTAAGTTACCCTGCACAACGTAAGGAAGCGCTGTTCATTATGCAAATGTAATGCATTAGCAACAGATTATAAGGCAGGACCGGGGCATCAGATCTCTTGGCTCTCCTTGACACGTGACTTCTTCAGCTGCACACTATTTATTTATTTACTTTTTTAAACTAAGCCAGCCGCTTGTTCTATACTGGGACGGGCAATTTTTATTTTCTTTAAGCGGTATTAGCTTACAAGTCTTAAAACACACCATATTATTTGTTAAAATCCCGCAGAGACTGGCTTAAAGTGTCAAGTGACAGCTAGGCACCGAAATCAACCCCAGAGTCAGTAAGGAAACATGGGAGAAGGGTGGAAGGGGTGGAATGCTCCTTGTTTTTATAGCATGGGCGCCGAACGCATTTGCAATGCAATAGGTCTCGCATTTGCAAGAGTTTAAACTATTGGCATTGTAAATGACAATGCCTTTCATTTATCTGTTTTAAAAACAACACATAAACAAAAGGCATTGTTATTTACAATGCCATTAGCTCAAAGTCTCGTAAATGCGAGACCTATTGCATTGTAAATGCTTGTTTTAAATGGTGTAAATCCGTTGAGTAGTTTTTGAGATATTAAAGGAAAAAAATCTTTATATATCTGGGCGGGACCTAACTACACAAGCACAAGCTTGGCTCTAATTGGCTGCCAACACTTCAATCCAGGAAGTGTTGGCAGCCATCTTGGTGCAATGCTTTTTAGGTCTCGCCTAGCGATGCAGCGCATGCGCTGCCCACTTAGCGAGATCTATTGTTGACGATTTTTCTTCCGAAGAAGAACACTACCCCCAGCACGACCCTCTACACTACCCAAACACCACTGCACTACCCTAAAACACTACCCCCAGCACGACCCCCTACACTACCCAAACACCACTGCACTACCCTAAAACACTACCCCAGCACGACCCCCTATACTACACAAACACCACTGCACTACCTTAAACCCTAAAACACTACCCCCAGCACGACCCACTACACTACCCAAACACTACTGCACTACCCTAAACCCTAAAACACTACCCCCAGCACGACCCCCTACACTACCCAAACACCACTGCACTACCCTAAACCCTAAAACACTACCCCCAGCACGACCCCCTACACTACCCAAACACCACTGCACTACCCTAAACACTAAAACACAACCCCCAACACTACACAAACACAACTGCACTACCCTAAACCCTAAAACTCTACCCCCAGCACGACCCCCTACACTACACAAACACCACTGCACTACCCTAAACCCTAAAACACTACCCCCTACACTACACAAACACAACTGCACTACCCTAAACCCTAAAACTCTACCCCCAGCTGGGGGTAGAGTTTTAAGGATTTGCAGAGTTATCCTCATTAGATAGAACAACAACTCCAACGTCTGGTTCGGAAGAGTCATGTAATGAGATTGCAGAGTTCTTTGCTGAGAAAGTATCTAAAATTTACGATACTTTTTCTGAGGATGCTCGGAATGGCTGCATGCAACATAAGGAACAAATACAGGATTGGGGTGAAAATAATATTCGACAATTTTTGATTGCCCCTCTAGAAGATTTGAAAAAGATAGTACAAAGCATAAAATCAGGTTCCCCAAATGATCCAGCTAGTCCTAAAGTGATTGGTGTAGGACTAGGGGTGATATTGCCCTATATCCAACAACTGCTGGACACCTCCTTTCAGGGAAGTCAGCTACCTGATAGGTGGAAGCGAGCAATGGTGCGCCCACTGAAGAAAAAGCCTACAGTGGAGGGGAACTTATTAACAAATCTGCGACCGGTTTCATTGCTACCTTATTTTTCCAAAATTGCGGAAAAAGTGGTTAATATACACCTTGAGGGGCACATAAAGAAAAATAACTTACTACATCCCACCCAATCGGGTTTTAGACCAACTTATTCAACAGAGACAGCTCTGCTCTTTGCGACTGAGACGATACGGAAGAGAGTGGACGAAGGGTTGACAACTGCGCTGGTCTTATTAGACTTGAGCGCGGCTTTCGATATGGTGTCACATAAGCTGCTCATACACCGTCTCAGAAGAGGGGGTGTGGTGGGGGCTGCAATGGACTGGATGGTATCCTATCTACAGGATCGTAGCTTTCAAGTGATACAATCTGCGTACAGATCCAAACCCATCACCTTGGCACAGGGGGTGCCACAGGGCTCAATTTTGAGCCCAACTCTCTTCAATCTATATGTCGCACCCCTGGCCGATATTGTAGAAAAACATGGAGTTTCAATTGTGTCGTACACAGATGACACTCAGCTAGTGGTCACTTTGGCTCCCAATTCACCTCAAGCAGCTAACAGTTTTGCAGACTGCCTGAAAGACCTGGCAGGGTGGATGTCTGATAACTGCCTAAGTCTAAATGGCAGTAAGACAGAGGTATTAATAGTAGGAAATTCTCCCTCTATATGGTCGCCGGCTTGGTGGCCAACTATGCTGGGACCTGCTCCGTCTCCGAAGACTGAGGTGAAAAATCTGGGAGTATGGATGGACTCTAAACTATCCTGTGATGCCCAGATCAAAAGAACGAGAGGGAAATGTTTCGGAATCCTGAAGATCCTCAGGAAAACCCTGGACATTCGTCCTATCTCTGCCAGAGAAACCTTGATCCATGCTCTGGTCACGACAAGACTGGATTACGGGAATATGCTGCTCTTGGGCGCAACTAAAAAGGGTCTTCAGAAACTGCAATCCATCCAGAATGCAGCTGCCCGTCTGGCTCTGAACCTGCCAAGAAGGGCACCTTCTAAGAATGCATTGGAAACACTGCACTGGTTGCCTGTTCAGAAGCGGATCATGTTCAAGGCACTATGTTTTGGTCATTGTATTCTGCACAAAAAAGGCCATACATATCTGCACAACCTACTCCTACCATATGTGACGGAACGCCAGTTAAGATCTACTGGGACACATCAGGTCAAAGTCCCAAGCATAAAGAGAGCACGCATGGGTGCACGCTCTTATAGCTATCTGGCAGCCAAGAGCTGGAATGAGCTTCCCATGTCCCTTCGGGAGGAACAATCACAAAAAGTTTTTCGCAAAAAATTAAAAACATGGCTTTTTACACAGTAGATAAGAGACATATTCGAACTGCAGATAAATGATTCTGGGAAGTGTCAGTTGAAGGATATAGCGCGGGGACACACCAGTTGGTGTAACCAGGCGCTTTATAAATCTTAAACTCAAACTCAAACTCAAACCACTGCACTACCCTAAACCTTAAAACACTACCCCCAGCACGACCCCCTACACTACCCAAACACCACTGCACTACCCTAAACCCTAAAACACAACCCCATAAACTACACAAACACCACTGCACTACCCTAAACCCTAAAACACTACACCCAGCACGACCCCCTATACTACACAAACACCACTGCGCTACCCTAAACCCTAAAAAACTACCCCTACACTACACAAACACCACTGCACTACCCTAAACCCTAAAACACTACCCCCAGCACCGACCCCCTACACTACCCAAACACCACTGCACTACCCTAAACCCTAAAACACTACCTCCAGCACTACCCCCTACACTACCCAAACACCACTGCACTACCCTAAACCCTAAAACTACCCCCAGTAGGACCCCCTACACTACACAAACACCACTGCACTACCCTAAAGCACTACCCCCAGCACAACCTCCTATACTACCCAAACACGACTGCACTACCCTTAACCCTAAAACACTACCCCCAGCAAGACCCCCTACACTACACAAACACCACTGCACTACCCTAAACCCTAAAACACTACCCCCAGCATGCCCCCTATATTACACAAACACCACTGCACTACCCTAAACCCTAACACACTACCCCCAGCACAACCCCCTACACTACCCAAACACCACTGTACTACCCTAAACCCTAAAACATTTACCCCAGCACGACCCCCTACACTACCCAAACAACACTGCACTACCCTAAACCCTAAAACACTACCCCCAGCACAACCCCTATACTACACAAACACCACTGCACTACCCTAAACCCTAAAACACTACCCCCAGCACGACCTCCTATAGTACCCAAACACAACTGCACTACCCTAAACCCTAAAACACTCCCCAAGCATGACCCCCTACACTACACAAACACCACTGCACTACCCTAAACCCTAAAACACTACCCCCAGCACGACCCCCTACACTACACAAACACCACTGCACTACCCTAAACCCTAAAACACTACCCCCTATACTACACAAACACCACTGCACTACCCTAAACCCTAAAACACTACCCCCAGCATGACCCCCTACACTACACAAACATCACTGCACAACCCTAAACCCTAAAACACTATCCCCAGCACAACACCCTACATTACCCAAACACCACTGTACTACCCTAAACCCTAAAACACTACCCCCAGCACTACCCCCTACACTACACAAACACCACTGCACTACCCTAAAACACTACCCCCAGCATGACCCCCTACACTACACAAACACCACTGTACTACCCTAAACCCTAAATCTACCCCCAGCATGACCCCCTATACTACCCAAACACCACTGCACTACCCTAAACTCTAAAACACTACCCCCAGCATGACCCCCATACTACACAAACACCACTGCACTACCCTAAACCCCAAAACACTACCCCAAGCACGACTCACTACACTACCCAAACACCACTGCACTACCCTAAACCCTAAATCTATCCCCAGCATGACCCCCTACACCACACAAACACCACTGCACTACCCAAACCCTAAAACACTACCCCCAGCATGACCCCCTATACTACACAAACACCACTGCACTACCCTAAACCCTAAAACACTACCCCCAGCACGACACCCTACACTACCCAAACACCACTGCACTACCCTAAACACTAAAAAACAACCCCATACACTACACAAACACCACTGCACTACCCTAAACCCTAAAACACTACCCCCAGCACAATCCCCTATAGTACACAAACACCACTGCACTACCCTGAACCCTAAAACACTACCCTCTACACTACACAAACACCACTGCACTACCCTAAACCCTAAAACATGACCCCATACACTACACAAACACCACTGCACTACCCTAAACCCCAAAACACTACCCCAAGCACGACTCACTACACTACCCAAACACCACTGCACTACCCTAAACCCTAAATCTATCCCCAGCATGACCCCCTACACCACACAAACACCACTGCACTACCCAAAACCCTAAAACACTACCCCCAGCATGACCCCCTATACTACACAAACACCACTGCACTACCCTAAACCCTAAAACACTACCCCCAGCACGACACCCTACACTACCCAAACACCACTGCACTACCCTAAACACTAAAAAACAACCCCATACACTACACAAACACCACTGCACTACCCTAAACCCTAAAACACTACCCCCAGCACAATCCCCTATAGTACACAAACACCACTGCACTACCCTGAACCCTAAAACACTACCCCCTACACTACACAAACACCACTGCACTACCCTAAACCCTAAAACATGACCCCATACACTACACAAACACCACTGCACTACCCTAAACCCTAAAACACTACCCCCAGCATGACCCCCTATACTACACAAACACCACTGCACTACCCTAAACCCTAAAACACTACCCCCAGCATGACCCCCTTCACTACACAAACATCACTGCAATACCCTAAACTCTAAAACACTATCCCCAGCACGACCCCTACACTACACAAACACCACTGCACTACCCTAAACCCTAAACACTACCTCCGGCACGACCCCCTTCACTACACAAACACCACTGCACTACCCTGAACCCTAAAACACTACCCCAGCACGACCCCCTACACTACCCAAACAACACTGCACTACCCTAAACCCTAAAACACTACCTCTAGCATGACCACCTATACTACACAAACACCACTGCACTACCCTAAACCCTAAAACACTACCCCCAGCATGACCCCCTACAGTACCCAAACACCACTGCACTACCATAAACCCTAAGACACTACCCCCAGCACGACCCCCTACACTACCCAAACACCACTGCACTACCCTAAACCCTAAAACACTACCCTCAGCACGACCCCCTACACTACACAAACACCACTGCACTACCCTAAAACACTACCCCCAGCATGACCCCCTACACTACACAAACATCACTGCACTACCCTAAACCCTAAAACACTACCCCCAGCATGACCCCCTACACTACCCAAACACCACTGCACTACCCTAAACCCTAAAACACAACCCCATACACTACACAAACACCACTGCACTACCCTAAACCCTAAAACACTACACCCAGCACGACCCCCTATACTACACAAACACCACTGCGCTACCCTAAACCCTAAAACACTACCCCTACACTACACAAACACCACTGCACTACCCTAAACCCTTAAACACTACTCCCAGCACGACCCCCTATACAACCCAAATACCACTGCACTACCCTAAACCCTAAAACACGACCTCCAGCACTACCCCTACACTACCCAAACACCACTGCACTACCCTAAACCCTAAAACTACCCCCAGTAGGACCCCCTACACTACACAAACACCACTGCACTACCCTAAAGCACTACCCCCAGCACAACCTCCTATACTACCCAAACACGACTGCACTACCCTTAACCCTAAAACACTACCCCCAGCAAGACCCCCTACACTACACAAACACCACTGCACTACCCTAAACCCTAAAACACTACCCCCAGCATGCCCCCTATATTACACAAACACCACTGCACTACCCTAAACCCTAACACACTACCCCCAGCACAACCCCCTACACTACCCAAACACCACTGTACTACCCTAAACCCTAAAACATTTACCCCAGCACGACCCCCTACACTACCCAAACAACACTGCACTACCCTAAACCCTAAAACACTACCCCCAGCACAACCCCTATACTACACAAACACCACTGCACTACCCTAAACCCTAAAACACTACCCCCAGCACGACCTCCTATAGTACCCAAACACAACTGCACTACCCTAAACCCTAAAACACTACCCAAGCATGACCCCCTACACTACACAAACACCACTGCACTACCCTAAACCCTAAAACACTACCCCCAGCACGACCCCCTACACTACACAAACACCACTGCACTACCCTAAACCCTAAAACACTACCCCCCTATACTACACAAACACCACTGCACTACCCTAAACCCTAAAACACTACCCCCAGCATGACCCCCTACACTACACAAACATCACTGCACAACCCTGAACCCTAAAACACTACCCAGCACGACCCCCTACACTACCCAAACACCACTGCACTACCCTAAACCCTAAAACACTACCTCTAGCATGACCACCTATACTACACAAACACCACTGCACTACCCTAAACCCTAAAACACTACCCCCAGCACGACCCCCTACAGTACCCAAACACCACTGCACTACCATAAACCCTAAGACACTACCCCCAGCACGACCCCCTACACTACCCAAACACCACTGCACTACCCTAAACCCTAAAACACTACCCTCAGCACGACCCCCTACACTACACAAACACCACTGCACTACCCTAAAACACTACCCCCAGCATGACCCCCTACACTACACAAACATCACTGCACTACCCTAAACCTTAAAACACTACCCTCAGCACGACCCCCTACACTACACAAACACCACTGCACTACCCTAAAACACTACCCCCAGCATGACCCCCTACACTACACAAACATCACTGCACTACCCTAAACCCTAAAACACTACCCCCAGCACGACCCTCTACAATACCCAAACACCAATGCACTAACCTAAACCCTAAAACACTACGCCCAGCACGACCCCCTACACTACCCAAACACCACTGCACTACCCTAAACCCTAAAACACGACCCCCAGCACAATCCCCTATAGTACACAAACACCACTGCACTACCCTGAACCATAAAACACTACCCCCTACACTACACAAACACCACTGCACTACCCTGAACCCTAAAACACTACCCCCTACACTACACAAACACCACTGCACTACCCTAAACCCTAAAACATGACCCCATACACTACACAAACACCACTGCACTACCCTAAACCCTAAAACACTACCCCCAACATGACCCCCTTCACTACACAAACATCACTGCAATACCCTAAACTCTAAAACACTATCCCCAGCACGACCCCCTACACTACACAAACACCACTGCACTACCCTAAACCCTAAACACTACCTCCGGCACGACCCCCTTCACTACACAAACACCACTGCACTACCCTGAACCCTAAAACACTACCCCAGCACGACCCCCTACACTACCCAAACACCACTGCACTACCCTAAACCCTAAAACACTACCTCTAGCATGACCACCTATACTACACAAACACCACTGCACTACCCTAAACCCTAAAACACTACCCCCAGCATGACCCCCTACAGTACCCAAACACCACTGCACTACCATAAACCCTAAGACACTACCCCCAGCACGACCCCTACACTACCCAAACACCACTGCACTACCCTAAACCCTAAAACACTACCCTCAGCAAGACCCCCTACACTACACAAACACCACTGCACTACCCTAAAACACTACCCCCAGCATGACCCCCTACACTACACAAACATCACTGCACTACCCTAAACCCTAAAACACTACCCCCAGCACGACCTCTACAATACCCAAACACCAATGCACTAACCTAAACCCTAAAACACTACGCCCAGCACGACCCCTACACTACCCAAACACCACTGCACTACCCTAAACCCTAAAACACGACCCCCAGCACAATCCCCTATAGTACACAAACACCACTGCACTACCCTGAACCCTAAAACACTACCCCCTACACTACACAAACACCACTGCACTACCCTAAACCCTAAAACATGACCCCATACACTACACAAACACCACTGCACTACCCTAAACCCTAAAACACTACCCCCAGCATGACCCCCTATACTACACAAACACCACTGCACTACCCTGAACCCTAAAACACTACCCCCAGCATGACCCCCTTCACTACACAAACATCACTGCAATACCCTAAACTCTAAAACACTATCCCCAGCACGACCCCCTACACTACACAAACACCACTGCACTACCCTAAACCCTAAACACTACCTCCGGCACGACCCCCTTCACTACACAAACACCACTGCACTACCCTGAACCCTAAAACAATACCCCAGCACGACCCCCTACACTACCCAAACACCACTGCACTACCCTAAACCCTAAAACACTACCTCTAGCATGACCACCTATACTACACAAACACCACTGCACTACCCTAAACCCTAAAACACTACCCCCAGCATGACCCCCTACAGTACCCAAACACCACTGCACTACCATAAACCCTAAGACACTACCCCCAGCACGACCCCCTACACTACCCAAACACCACTGCACTACCCTAAACCCTAAAACACTACCCTCAGCAAGACCCCTACACTACACAAACACCACTGCACTACCCTAAAACACTACCCCCAGCATGACCCCCTACACTACACAAACATCACTGCACTACCCTAAACCCTAAAACACTACCCCCAGCACGACCCTCTACAATACCCAAACACCAATGCACTAACCTAAACCCTAAAACACTACGCCCAGCACGACCCCCTACACTACCCAAACACCACTGCACTACCCTAAACCCTAAAACACGACCCCCAACACTACACAAACACAACTGCACTACCCTAAACCCTAAAACTCTACCCCGAGCTGGGGGTAGAGTTTTAGGGATGTGCAGAGTTATCCTCATTAGATAGAACAACAACTCCAACGTCTGGTTCGGAAGAGTCATGTAATGAGATTGCAGAGTTCTTTGCTGAGAAAGTATCTAAAATTTACGATACTTTTTCTGAGGATGCTCGGAATGGCTGCATGCAACATAAGGAACAAATACAGGATTGGAGTGAAAATAACATTCAACAATTTTTGATTGCCCCTCTAGAAGATTTGAAAAAGATAGTACAAAGCATAAAATCAGGTTCCCCAAATGATCCAGCTAGTCCTAAAGTGATTGGTGTAGGACTAGGGGTGATATTGCCCTATATCCAACAACTGCTGGACACCTCCTTTCAGGGAAGTCAGCTACCTGATAGGTGGAAGCGAGCAATGGTGCGCCCACTGAAGAAAAAGACTACAGTGGAGGGGAACTTATTAACAAATCTGCGACCGGTTTCATTGCTACCTTATTTTTCCAAAATTGCGGAAAAAGTGGTTAATATACACCTTGAGGGGCACATAAAGAAAAATAACTTACTACATCCCACCCAATCGGGTTTTAGACCAACTTATTCAACAGAGACAGCTCTGCTCTTTGCGACTGAGACGATACGGAAGAGAGTGGACGAAGGGTTGACAACTGCGCTGGTCTTATTAGACTTGAGCGCGGCTTTCGATACGGTGTCACATAAGCTGCTCATACACCGTCTCAGAAGAGGGGGTGTGGTGGGGGCTGCAATGGACTGGATGGTATCCTATCTACAGGATCGTAGCTTTCAAGTGATACAATCTGCGTACAGATCCAAACCCATCACCTTGGCACAGGGGGTGCCACAGGGCTCAATTTTGAGCCCAACTCTCTTCAATCTATATGTCGCACCCCTGGCCGATATTGTAGAAAAACATGGAGTTTCAATTGTGTCGTACGCAGATGACACTCAGCTAGTGGTCACTTTGGCTCCCAATTCACCTCAAGCAGCTAACAGTTTTGCAGACTGCCTGAAAGACCTGGCAGGGTGGATGTCTGATAACTGCCTAAGTCTAAATGGCAGTAAGACAGAGGTATTAATAGTAGGAAATTCTCCCTCTATATGGTCGCCGGCTTGGTGGCCAACTATGCTGGGACCTGCTCCGTCTCCGAAGACTGAGGTGAAAAATCTGGGAGTATGGATGGACTCTAAACTATCCTGTGATGCCCAGATCAAAAGAACGAGAGGGAAATGTTTCGGAATCCTGAAGATCCTCAGGAAAACCCTGGACATTCGTCCTATCTCTGCCAGAGAAACCTTGATCCATGCTCTGGTCATGACAAGACTGGATTACGGGAATGTGCTGCTCTTGGGCGCAACTAAAAAGGGTCTTCAGAAACTGCAATCCATCCAGAATGCAGCTGCCCGTCTGGCTCTGAACCTGCCAAGAAGGGCACCTTCTAAGAATGCATTGGAAACACTGCACTGGTTGCCTGTTCAGAAGCGGATCATGTTCAAGGCACTATGTTTTGGTCATTGTATTCTGCACAAAAAAGGCCCTACATATCTGCACAACCTACTCCTACCATATGTGACGGAACGCCAGTTAAGATCTACTGGGACACATCAGGTCAAAGTCCCAAGCATAAAGAGAGCACGCATGGGTGCACGCTCTTATAGCTATCTGGCAGCCAAGAGCTGGAATGAGCTTCCCATAGTCCTTCGGGAGGAACAATCACAAAAAGTTTTTCGCAAAAAATTAAAAACATGGCTTTTTACACAGTAGATAAGAGACATATTCGAACTGCAGATAAATGATTCTGGGAAGTGTCAGTTGAAGGATATAGCGCGGGGACACACCAGTTGGTGTAACCAGGCGCTTTATAAATCTTAAACTCAAACTCAAACTCAAACACTACCCCCAGCACCGACCCCCTACACTACCCAAACACCACTGCACTACCCTAAACCCTAAAACACTACCCCCAGCACTACCCCCTACACTACCCAAACACCACTGCACTACCCTAAACCCTAAAACTACCCCCAGTACGACCCCCTACACTACACAAACACCACTGCACTACCCTAAAGCACTACCCCCAGCACAACCTCCTATACTACCCAAACACGACTGCACTACCCTTAACCCTAAAACACTACCCCCAGCAAGACCCCCTACACTACACAAACACCACTGCACTACCCTAAACCTTAAAACACTACTCCCAGCATGCCCCCTATATTACACAAACACCACTGCACTACCCTAAACCCTAACACACTACCCCCAGCACAACCCCCTACACTACCCAAACACCACTGTACTACCCTAAACCCTAAAACATTTACCCCAGCACGACCCCCTACACTACCCAAACACCACTGCACTACCCTAAACCCTAAAACACTACCCCCAGCACAACCCCCTATACTACACAAACACCACTGCACTACCCTAAACCCTAAAACACTACCCCCAGCACGACCCCCTATAGTACCCAAACACAACTGCACTACCCTAAACCCTAAACCACTACCCCCAGCACTACCCCCTACACTATACAAACACCACTGCACTACCCTAAAACACTACCCCAGCACGACCCCCTACACTACACAAACACCACTGTACTACCCTAAACCCTAAATCTACCCCCAGCATGACCCCCTATACTACCCAAACACCACTGCACTACCCTAAACCCTAAAAAACTACCCCCTACACTACACAAACATCACTGCACAACCCTAAACCCTAAAACACTATCCCCAGCACGACACCCTACATTACCCAAACACCACTGTACTACCCTAAACCCTAAACCACTACCCCCAGCACTACCCCCTACACTATACAAACACCACTGCACTACCCTAAAACACTACCCCAGCATGACCCCCTACACTACACAAACACCACTGTACTACCCTAAACCCTAAATCTACCCCCAGCATGACCCCCTATACTACCCAAACACCACTGCACTACCCTAAACTCTAAAACACTACCCCCAGCATGACCCCCATACTACACAAACACCACTGCACTACCCTAAACCCAAAACACTACCCCAAGCACGACTCACTACACTACCCAAACACCACTGCACTACCCTAAACCCTAAATCTATCCCCAGCATGACCCCCTACACCACACAAACACCACTGCACTACCCAAAACCCTAAAACACTACCCCCAGCATGACCCCCTATACTACACAAACACCACTGCACTACCCTAAACCCTAAAACACTACCCCCAGCACGACACCCTACACTACCCAAACACCACTGCACTACCCTAAACACTAAAAAACAACCCCATACACTACACAAACACCACTGCACTACCCTAAACCCTAAAACACTACCCCCAGCACAATCCCCTATAGTACACAAACACCACTGCACTAACCTGAACCCTAAAACACTACCCCCTACACTACACAAACACCACTGCACTACCCTAAACCCTAAAACATGACCCCATACACTACACAAACACCACTGCACTACCCTAAACCCTAAAACACTACCCCCAGCATGACCCCTATACTACACAAACACCACTGCACTACCCTAAACCCTAAAACACTACCCCCAGCATGACCCCCTATACTACACAAACACCACTGCACTACCCTAAACCCTAAACACTACCTCCAGCACGACCCCCTTCACTACACAAACACCACTGCACTACCCTGAACCCTAAAACACTACCCCAGCACGACCCCCTACACTACCAAAACACCACTGCACTACCCTAAACCCTAAAACACTACCTCTAGCATGACCACCTATACTACACAAACACCACTGCACTACCCTAAACCCTAAAAAACTACCCCCAGCACGACCCCCTACAGTACCCAAACACCACTGCACTACCATAAACCCTAAGACACTACCCCCTGCACGACCCCCTACACTACCCAAACACCACTGCACTACCCTAAACCCTAAAACACTACCCTCAGCACGACCCCCTACACTACACAAACACCACTGCACTACCCTAAAACACTACCCCCAGCATGACCCCCTACACTACACAAACATCACTGCACTACCCTAAACCCTAAAACACTACCCCCAGCACGACCCTCTACAATACCCAAACACCAATGCACTAACCTAAACCCTAAAACACTACCCCCAGCATGACCCCCTACACTACACAAACACCAATGCACTACCCTAAACCCTAAAACACTACCCCTGCACGACGCCCTACAGTACCCAAACAACACTGCACTACCCTAAACCCTAAATCTACCCCCAGCACGACCCGCTACACCACACAACCACCACTGCACTACCCTAAACCCTAAAACACTACCCCCAGCATGACCCCTACACTACACAAACACCACTGCACTACCCTAAGACCTAAAACACTACCCCCAGAATGACTCCCTACACTACCCAAACACCACTGCACTACCCTAAACCCTATATCTATCCCAATCATGACCCCCTACACCACACAAACACCACTGCACTACCCTAAACCCTAAAACTCTACCCCCAGCATGACCCCCTACACTACACAAACACCACTGCACTACCCTAAACCCTAAACACTACCCCCCTACACTATACAAACATCACTGCACTACCCTAAACCCTAAAACACTTCCCCAGCATGACCCCCTACACTACACAAACATCACTGCACTACCCTAAACCCTAAAACACTACCCCCAGCATGACACCCTACAGTACCCAAACACCACTGCACTACCCTAAACTCTAAAACACTACCCCCAGCACTACCCCCTACACTAACCAAACACCACTGCACTACCCTAAACCCTAAATCTACCCCCAGCATGACCCCCTACACCACACAAACACCACTGCACTACCCTAAACCCTAAAACACTACCCCCAGCATGACCCCCTATACTACACAAACACCACTGCACTACCCTAAACCCTAAAACACTACCACCAGCACGACCCCCTACACTACCCAAACACCACTGCACTACCCTAAACACTAAAACATGACCCCATACACTACACACACACCACTGCACTACCCTAAACCCTAAAACACTACCCCCAGCACAACCCACTATACTACACAAACACCACTGCACTACCCTAAACCCTGAAACACTACCCCCTACACTACACAAACACGACTGCACTACCATAACCCTAAAACTCTACCCCCAGCATGAACCCCTACACTACACAAACACCACTGCATTACCCTAAACCCTAAAACTCTACC
Organism: Calotriton arnoldi; assembly: GCA_963921515.1. NCBI lineage: Eukaryota > Metazoa > Chordata > Amphibia > Caudata > Salamandridae > Calotriton > Calotriton arnoldi. The sequence continues at coordinate 115,197 of CAWUFW010020967.1, forward strand.
CCCAGCACGACCCCCTATACTACACAAACACCACTGCACTACCCTAAACCCTAAAACACTACCCCCTGACACTACACACAAACACCACTGCACTACCCTAACCCTAAAACTCTACCCCCGCATGAACCCCTACACTACACAAACACCACTGCACTACCCTAAACCCTAAAACACTACCCCCAGCATGACACCCTACATTACCCAAACACCACTGCACTACCCTAAACACTAAAACACTACCCCCAGTACTACCCCCTACACTACCCAATCACCACTGCACAACTCTAAACCCTAAAACACTACCCCAGCACGACCCCCTACACTACACAAACACCACTGCACCACCCTAAACCCTAAAACACTAATCCCAGCATCACCCCCTACACAACCCAAACACCACTGCACTACACTAAACCCTAAAACACTACCCCCAGCACGACCCCCTACACTACACAAACACCACTGCAGTACCCTAAACCCTAAAACACTACCCCATACACTACACAAACACCACAGCACTACCCTAAACCCTAAAACAGTACCCCCAGCACTACCCCCTTTACTACCCAAATACCACTGCACTACCCTAAACCCTAAAACACTACCCCCAGTACGACCCCCTACACTACACAAACACCACTGCACTACCCTAAACCCTAAAACACTACCCCCAGCACAACCTCCTACACTATCCAAACACCACTGCACTACCCTAAACCCTAACACACTATCCCCAGCACTACCCCCTACACTACCCAAACACCACAGCACTACCCTAAACCCTAAAACACTACCCCCAGTACGACCCCCTACACTACACAAACACCACTGCACTACCCTAAACCCTAAACACTACCCCCAGCACGACCTCCTACACTACCCAAACACCACTGCACTACCCTAAACACTAAATCTGCCCCCAGCACGACCCCCTACACTACACAAACACCACTGCACTACCCTAAACCCTAAAACACTACCCCCAGCACAACCCCCTACACTACACAAACACCACTGCACTTCCCTAAACCCTAAAACACTACCCCCAGCACGACCCCCTACACTACCCAAACACCACTGCACTACCCTAAACCCTAAAACACTTACCCCCAGCACCACCCCCTACACTACCCAAACACCACTGCACTACCCTAAACCCTAAAACACTACCCCGAGCACGACCCCTACACTACACAAATACCACTGCAGTACCCTAAACCCTAAAACACTACCGCCAGCACGACCCCTCCACTACCCAAACACCACTGCACTACCCTAAACACTAAAACACTACCCCCTCACACTACCCAAACACCACTGCACTACCCTAAACCCTAAATGTACCCCCAGCACGACCCCCTACACCACACAAACACCACTGCTCTACCCTAAACCCTAAAACACTACCCCCAGCACGACCCCCTACACTACACAAACACCACTGCAGTACCCTAAACCCTAAAACACTACCCCCAGCACGACCCCCTCCACTACCCAAACACCACTGCACTACCCTAAACCCTAAAACACTACCCCCAGCACGACCACCTCCACTACACAAACACCACTGCACTACCCTAAACCCTAAAACACTACCCCAGTACGACCCCCTACACTACACAAACACCACTGCACTTCCCTAAACCCTAAAACACTACCCCAGCAAGACCCCCTACACTTCCCAAACACCACTGCACTACCCTAAACCCTAAAACACTTACCCCAGCACGACCCCGTACACTACCCAAACACCACTGCACTACCCTAAACCCTAAAACACTACCCCCAGCACGACCCCCTATACTACACAAACACCACTGCACTACCCTAAACCCTAAAACACTACTCCCAGCAATACCCCCTACCCTTACAAACACCACTGCACTACCCTAAACCCTAAAACACTACCCCCAGCACGACTCCCTACACTACCCAAACACCACTGCACTACCCTAAACCCTAAATCTACCCCCAGCACGACCCCCTATACCATACAAACACCACTGCACTACCCTAAACCCTAAAACACTACCCCCAGCACAACCCCCTACACTACACAAACACCAATGCACTACCCCAAACCCTAAAACACGACCCCATACACTACACAAACACCACTGCACAACCCTAAACCCTAAAACACTATCCCCAGCATGACCCCCTATACTACACAAACACCACTGCACTACCCTGGACCTTAAAACACTACCCCAGCACGACCCCCTACACTACCCAAACACCACTGCACTACCCCAAACCCTAAAACACGACCCCATACACTACACAAACACCACTGCACTCCACTAAACCCTAAAACACTACCCCCAGCATGACCCCCTACACTACCCAAACACCACTGCACTACCCTAAACCCTAAAACACTACCCCCAGCACTACCCCCTACACTACCCAAACACCACTGCACTACCCTAAACCCTAAAACACTACCCCCAGCATGACCCCCTACACTACCCAAACACTACTGCACTACCCTAAACCCTAAAACACCACCCCCAGTATGACCCCCTACAATACCCAAACACCACTGCACTACCCTAAACCCTAAAACACTACCCCCAGCACGACCTCCTACACTACCCAAACACCACTGCACTACCCTAAACCCTAAAACACTACCCCCAGCACGACTCCCTACACTACCCAAACACCAGTGCACTGCCCTAAACCCTAAACCTACCCCCAGCACAACCCCCTACACCACACAAACACCACTGCACTACCCTAAACCCTAAAACACTACCCCCAGCACGACCACCTACACTAGCCAAACACCACTGCACTACCCTAAACCCTAAAACACGACCCCATACACTACACAAACACCACTGCACTACCCTAAACCCTAAAACACTACCCCCAGCACGACCCCCTACACTACACAAATACCACTGCACTACCCTAAACCCTAAAACACTACCCCCTACACTACCCAAACACCACTGCACTACCCTAAACCCTAAAACACTACCCCCAGCAAGAACTCCTACACTACCCAAACACCACTGAACTACCCTAAACCCTAAATGTACCCCCAGCACGACCCCCTACACCACACAAACACCACTGCACTACCCTAAACCCTAAAACACTACCCCCAGCATGACCCCCTACACTACACAAACACCACTGCAGTACCCTAAACTCTAAAACACTACCCCCAGCACGACCCCCTCCACTACCCAAACACCACTGCACTACCCTAAACCCTAAAACACTAACCCCTCCACTACCCAAACACAACTGCACTACCCTAAACCCTAAAACACTACCCCCAGCACGACCTCCTACACTACCCAAACACCACTGCACTACCCTAAATGTACCCCCAGCACGACCCCCATACCACACAAACACCACTGCACTACCCTAAACCTTAAAACACTACCCCCAGAACGACCACCTACACTAGCCAAACACCACTGCACTACCCTAAACCCTAAAACACGACCCCCAGTACAATACACACAAACACCACTGCACTACCCTAATTCCTAAAACACTACCCCCAGCACGACCCCCTACACTACACAAATACCACTGCACTACCCTAAACCCTAAAACACTACCCCTACACTACCCAAACACCACTGCACTACCCTAAAACACTACCCCCAGCACGACCTCCTACACTACCCAAACACCACTGCACTACCCTAAACCCTAAATGTACCCCCAGCACGACCCCCTACACCACACAAACAACACTGCACTACCCTAAACCCTAAAACACTACCCCGAGCACGACCCCTACACTACACAAATACCACTGCAGTACCCTAAACCCTAAAACACTACCGCCAGCACGACCCCCTCCACTACCCAAACACCACTGCACTACCCTAAACACTAAAACACTACCCCCTCCACTACCCAAACACCACTGCACTACCCTAAACCCTAAATGTACCCCCAGCACGACCCCCTACACCACACAAACACCACTGCACTACCCTAAACCCTAAAACACTACCCCCAGCACGACCCCCTACACTACACAAACACCACTGCAGTACCCTAAACCCTAAAACACTACCCCCAGCACGACCCCCTCCACTACACAAACACCACTGCACTACCCTGAACCCTAAAACACTACCCCCAGCATGACCCCCTACACTACCCAAACACCACTGCACTACCCTAAACCCTAAAACACTACCCCCAGCACGACCCCCTATACTACACAAACACCACTGCACTACCCTAAAACACTACCCCCAGCATGACCCCCTACAGTTCCCAAACACCACTGCACTACCCTAAACCCTAAAACACTACTCCCAGCACTACCCCCTACCCTTACAAACACCACTGCACTACCCTAAACCCTAAAACACTACCCCCAGCACGACTCCCTACACTACCCAAACACCACTGCACTACCCTAAACCCTAAATCTACCCCCAGCACGACCCCCTATACCATACAAACACCACTGCACTACCCTAAACCCTAAAACACTACCCCCAGCACAACCCCCTACACTACACAAACACCACTGCACTACCCCAAACCCTAAAACACGACCCCATACCCTACACAAACACCACTGCACTACCCTAAACCCTAAAACACTACCCCAGCACGACCCCCTACACTACACAAATACCACTGCACTACCCTAAACCCTAAAACACTACCCCCTACACTACACAAACACCACTGCACAACCCTAAACCCTAAAATACCACCCCCAGTACGACCCCATACACTACACAAACACCACTGCTCTACCCTAAACCCTAAAACACTACCCCCAGCACGACCTCCTACACTACCCAAACACCACTGCACTACCCTAAACCCTAAAACACTACCCCCAGCACAACTCCCTACACTACCCAAACACCAGTGCACTACCCTAAACCCTAAATCTACCCGCAGCTCGACCCCCTACACCACACAAACACCACTGCACTACCCTAAACCCTAAAACACTACCCCCAGCATGACCTCCTACACTACCCAAACACCACTGCACTACCCTAAACCCTAAAACACTACCCTCAGCACAACTCCCTACACTACCCAAACACCACTGCACTACCCTAAACCCTAAAACACGACCCCCATACACTACACAAACACCACTGCACTACCCTAAACCCTAAAACACTACCCCCAGCATGACCCCCTACACTACCCAAACACTACTGCACTACCCTAAACCCTAAAACACCACCCCCAGTATGACCCCCTACAATACCCAAACACCACTGCACTACCCTAAACCCTAAAACACTACCCCCAGCACGACCTCCTACACTACCCAAACACCACTGCACTACCCTAAACCCTAAAACACTACCCCCAGCACGACTCCCTACACTACCCAAACACCAGTGCACTGCCCTAAACCCTAAATCTACCCCCAGCACAACCCCCTACACCACACAAACACCACTGCACTACCCTAAACCCTAAAACACTACCCCCAGAACGACCACCTACACTAGCCAAACACCACTGCACTACCCTAAACCCTAAAACACGACCCCATACAATACACAAACACCACTGCACTACCCTAAACCCTAAAACACTACCCCCAGCACGAACCCCTACACTACACAAATACCACTGCACTACCCTAAACCCTAAAACACTACCCCTACACTACCCAAACACCACTGCACTACCCTAAAACACTACCCCCAGCACGACCTCCTACACTACCCAAACACCACTGCACTACCCTAAACCCTAAATGTACCCCCAGCACGACCCCCTACACCACACAAACAACACTGCACTACCCTAAACCCTAAAACACTACCCCGAGCACGACCCCTACACTACACAAATACTACTGCAGTACCCTAAACCCTAAAACACTACCGCCAGCACGACCCCCTCCACTACCCAAACACCACTGCACTACCCTAAACACTAAAACACTACCCCCACTCCCTACCTACCCAAACACCACTGCACTACCCTAAACCCTAAATGTACCCCCAGCACGACCCCCTACACCACACAAACACCACTGCACTACCCTAAACCCTAAAACACTACCCCCAGCACGACCCCCTACACTACACAAACACCACTGCAGTACCCTAAACCCTAAAACACTACCCCCAGCACGACCCCCTCCACTACTCAAACACCACTGCACTACCCTAAACCCTAAAACACTACCCCCAGCACGACCACCTCCACTACCCAAACACCACTGCACTACCCTCAAACCTAAAACACTACCCCAGTACGACCCCCTAAACTACACAAACACCACTGCACTACCCTAAACCCTAAAACACTACCCCAGTACGACCCCCTACACTACACAAACACCACTGCACTTCCCTAAACCCTAAAACACTACCCCCAGCAAGACCCCCTACACTACCCAAACACCACTGCACTACCCTAAACCCTAAAACACTTACCCCAGCACGACCCCGTACACTACCCAAACACCACTGCACTACCCTAAACCCTAAAACACTACCCCCAGCACGACCCCCTATACTACACAAACACCACTGCACTACCCTAAACCCTAAAACACTACTCCCAGCAATACCCCCTACCCTTACAAACACCACTGCACTACCCTAAACCCTAAAACACTACCCCCAGCACGACTCCCTACACTACCCAAACACCACTGCACTACCCTAAACCCTAAATCTACCCCCAGCACGACCCCCTATACCATACAAACACCACTGCACTACCCTAAACCCTAAAACACTACCCCAGCACAACCCCCTACACTACACAAACACCAATGCACTACCCCAAACCCTAAAACACGACCCCATACACTACACCAAACACCACTGCACTACCCTAAACCCTAAAACACTACCCCAACACGACCCCCTACACTACACAAATACCACTGCACTACCCTAAACCCTAAAACACTACCCCTACACTACACAAACACCACTGCACAACCCTAAACCCTAAAATACCACCCCCAGTACGACCCCATACACTACACAAACACCACTGCTCTACCCTAAACCCTAAAACACTACCCCCAGCACGACCTCCTACACTACCCAAACACCACTGCACTACCCTAAACCCTAAAACACTACCCCCAGCACAACTCCCTACACTACCCAAACACCAGTGCACTACCCTAAACCCTAAATCTACCCGCAGCTCGATCCCCTACACCACACAAACACCACTGCACTACCCTAAACCCTAAAACACTACCCCCAGCATGACCTCCTACACTACCCAAACACCACTGCACTACCCTAAACCCTAAAACACTACCCCCAGCACAACTCCCTACACTACCCAAACACCACTGCACTACCCTAAACCCTAAAACACGACCCCATACACTACACAAACACCACTGCACTACCCTAAACCCTAAAACACTACCCCCAGCACAACCCCCTACACTACACAAATACCACTGCACTACCCTAAACCCTAAAACACTACCCCCAGCACGACCCCCTACACTACCCAAACACCACTGCACTACCCTAAACCCTAAAACACTACCCCCAGCTCTACCCCCTACACTACCCAAACACCACTGCACTACCCTAAACCCTAAAACACTACCCCCAGCACGACCCCCTACACTACCCAAACACCACTGCACTACCCTAAACACTAAAACACTACCCCATACACTACACAAACACCACTGCACTACCCTACACCCTAAAACACTACCCCCAGCACAATCCCCTATACTACACAAACACCACTGCACTAACCTGAACCCTAAAACACTACCCCCTACACTACACAAACACCACTGCACTACCCTAAACCCTAAAACATGACCCCATACACTACACAAACACCACTGCACTACCCTAAACCCTAAACACTACCTCCAGCACGACCCCCTTCACTACACAAACACCACTGCACTACCCTGAACCCTAAAACACTACCCCAGCAAGGCCCCCTACACTACCCAAACACCACTGCACTACCCTAAACCCTAAAACACTACCTCTAGCATGACCACCTATACTACACAAACACCACTGCACTACCCTAAACCCTAAAACACTACCCCCAGCACGACGCCCTTCACTACACAAACACCACTGCACTACCCTGAACCCTAAAACACTACCCCAGCACGACCCCCTACACTACCCAAACACCACTGCACTACCCTAAACCCTAAAACACTACCTCTAGCATGACCACCTATACTACACAAACACCACTGCACTACCCTAAACCCTAAAACACTACCCCCAGCACGACCCCCTACAGTACCCAAACACCACTGCACTACCCTAAACCCTAAGACACTACCCCCAGCACGACCCCTACACTACCCAAACACCACTGCACTACCCTAAACCCTAAAACACTACCCCCAGCACGACCCCCTACAGTACCCAAACACCACTGCACTACCCTAAACCCTAAGACACTACCCCCAGCACGACCCCTACACTACCCAAACACCACTGCACTACCCTAAACCCTAAAACACTACCCTCAGCACGACCCCCTACACTACACAAGCACCACTGCACTACCCTAAAACACTACCCCCAGCATGACCCCCTACACTACACAAACATCACTGCACTACCCTAAACCCTAAAACACTACCCCCAGCACGACCCTCTACAATACCCAAACACCAATGCACTAACCTAAACCCTAAAACACTACCCCCAGCATGACCCCCTATACTACACAAACACCACTGCACTACCCTAAACCCTAAAACACTACCCCCTGCACGACGCCCTACAGTACCCAAACAACACTGCACTACCCTAAACCCTAAATCTACCCCCAGCACGACCCGCTACACCACACAACCACCACTGCACTACCCTAAACCCTAAAACACTACCCCCAGCATGACCCCCTACACTACACAAACACCACTGCACTACCCTAAGACCTAAAACACTACCCCCAGCACGACTCCCTACACTACCCAAACACCACTGCACTACCCTAAACCCTATATCTATCCCAATCATGACCCCCTATACCACACAAACACCACTGCACTACCCTAAACCCTAAAACTCTACCCCCAGCATGACCCCCTACACTACACAAACACCACTGCACTACCCTAAACCCTAAACACTACACGACCCCTACACTACACAAACACCACTGCACTACCCTAAACCCTAAAACAGTACCCCCAGCATGACCCCCTACACTACACAAACATCACTGCACTACCCTAAACCCTAAAACACTACCCCCAGCATGACCCCCTACATTACCCAAACACCACTGCACTACCCTGAAACCCTAAAACACTACCCCCAGCACTACCCCCTACACTACCCAAACACCACTGCACTACCATAAACCGTAAATCTACCCCCAGCATGACCCCCTACACCACACAAACACCACTGCACTACCCAAAACCCTAAAACACTACCCCCAGCACGACCCCCTATACTACACAAACACCACTGCACTACCCTAAACCCTAAAACACTACCACCAGCACGACCCCCTACACTACCCAAACACCACTGCACTACCCTAAACACTAAAACATGACCCCCTACACTACACAAACACCACTGCACTACCCTAAACCCTAAAACACTACCACCAGCACAACCCCCTATACTACACAAACACCACTGCACTACCCTAAACCCTGAAACACTACCCCCTACACTACACAAACACGACTGCACTACCCTAACCCTAAAACTCTACCCCCAGCATGAACCCCTACACTACACAAACACCACTGCACTACCCTAAACCCTAAAACACTACCCCCAGCATGACACCCTACATTACCCAAACACCACTGCACTACCCTAAACCCTAAAACACTACCCCCAGTACTACCCCCTACACTACCCAATCACCACTGCACAACTCTAAACCCTAAAACACTACCCCAGCATGAATCCCTACACTACACAAACACCACTGCACTACCCTAAACCCTAAAACACTACCCCCAGCATGACCCCCTACAATACCCAAACACCACTGCACTACCCTAAACCCTAAAACACTACCCCCAGCATGACCCCCTACACTACACAAACACCAATGCACTACCCTAAACCCTAAAACACTACCCCCAGCACGACCCCCTACACTACACAAACACCACTGCAGTACCCTAAACCCTAAAACACTAAACCATACACTACACAAACACCACAGCACTACCCTAAACCCTAAAACACTACCCTCAGCACGACCCCCTACACTACACAAACACCACTGCACTACCCTAAACCTAAACACTACCCCCAGCATGACCCCCTACACTACACAAACATCACTGCACTACCCTAAACCCTAAAACACTACCCCCAGCACGACCCTCTACACTACCCAAACACCAATGCACTAACCTAAACCCTAAAACACTACCCCCAGCATGACCCCCTATACTACACAAACACCACTGCACTACCCTAAACCCTAAAACACTACCCCCTGCACGACCCCCTACAGTACCCAAACACCACTGCACTACCCTAAACCCTAAATCTACCCCCAGCACGACCCGCTACACCACACAACCACCACTGCACTACCCTAAACCCTAAAACACTACCCCCAGTACTACCCCCTACACTACCCAATCACCACTGCACAACTCTAAACCCTAAAACACTACCCCAGCATGACCCCCTACACTACACAAACACCACTGCACTACCCTAAACCCTAAAACACTACCCCCAGCATGACCCCCTACAATACCCAAACAACACTGCACTACCCTAAACCCTAAAACACTACTCCCAGCATGACCCCCTACACTACACAAACACCAATGCACTACCCTAAACCCTAAAACACGACCCCCTACACTACACAAACACCACTGCACTACCCTAAACCCTAAAACACTACACACCACTACACTACACAAACACCACAGCACTACCCTAAACCCTAAAACAGTACCCCCAGCACTACCCCCTATACTACCCAAATACCACTGCACTACCCTAAACCCTAAAACACTACCCCCAGCACGACCCCCTACACTACACAAACACCACTGCACTACCCTAAACCCTAAAACACTACCCCCAGCACGACCTCCTACACTATCCAAACACCACTGCACTACCCTAAACCCTAAAACACTACCCCCAGCACTACCCCCTACACTACCCAAACACCACTGCACTACCCTAAACCCTAAAACACTATCCCCAGCACGACCCCCTACACTACCCAAATACCACAGCACTACCCTAAACCCTAAAACTCTACCCCCAGTATGACCCCCTACACTACACAAACACCACTGCACTACCCTAAACCCTAAAACACTACCCCCAGCACGACCTCCTACACTACCCAAACACCACTGCACTACCCTAAACCCTAAAACACTACCCCCAGCACGACCCCCTACACTACACAAACACCACTGCACTACCCTAAACCCTAAAACACTACCCCCTCCACTACCCAAACACCACTGCACTACCCTAAACCCTAAAACACTACCCCCAGCATGACCTCCTACACTACCCCAACACCACTGCACTACCCTAAACCCTAAATGTACCCCCAGCACGACCCCCTATACCACACAAACACCACTGCACTACCCTAAACCTTAAAACACTACCCCCAGAACGACCACCTACACTAGCCAAACACCACTGCACTACCCTAAACCCTAAAACACGACCCCATACAATACACAAACACCACTGCACTACCCTAAACCCTAAAACACTACCCCCAGCACGAACCCCTACACTACACAAATACCACTGCACTACCCTAAACCCTAAAACACTACCCCTACACTACCCAAACACCACTGCACTACCCTAAAACACTACCCCCAGCACGACCTCCTACACTACCCAAACACCACTGCACTACCCTAAACCCTAAATGCTACCCCCAGCACGACCCCCTACACTACACAAACAACACTGCACTACCCTAAACCCTAAAACACTACCCCAAGCACGACCCCTACACTACACAAATACCACTGCAGTACCCTAAACCCTAAAACACTACCCCCAGCACGACCCCTCCACTACCCAAACACCACTGCACTACCCTAAACACTAAAACACTACCCCGCATCCACTACCCAAACACCACTGCACTACCCTAAACCCTAAAATGCTACCCCCAGCACGACCCCCTACACCACACAAACACCACTGCACTACCCTAAACCCTAAAACACTACCCCCAGCACGACCCCCTACACTACACAAACACCACTGCAGTACCCTAAACCCTAAAACACTACCCCAAGCACGACCCCTACACTACACAAATACCACTGCAGTACCCTAAACCCTAAAACACTACCCCCAGCACGACCCCCTCCACTACCCAAACACCACTGCACTACCCTAAACACTAAAACACTACCCCCTCCACTACCCAAACACCACTGCACTACCCTAAACCCTAAAACACTACCCCAGTACGACCCCCTACACTACACAAACACCACTGCGCTACCCTAAACCCTAAAACACTAGCCCCAGCACGACCCCCTACACTACCAGAACACCACTGCACTACCCTAAACACTAAACCTACCCCCAGCATGACCCCCTATACTACACAAACTCCACTGCACTACCCTAAACCCTAAAACACTACCCCCAGCACGACCCCCTACACTATCCAAACACCACTGCACTACCCTAAACACTAAATACTACACCCAGCACGACCCCCTACACTACACAAACACCACTGCACTACCCTAAACCCTAAAACACTTCCCCCAGCACGACCCCTACACTACACGAACACCACTGCACTTCCCTAAACCCTAAAACACTACCCCCAGCAAGACCCCCTACACTACCCAAACACCACTGCACTACCCTAAACCCTAAAACACTACCCCCAGCACTACCCCCTACACCACACAAACACCACTGCACTACCCAAAACACTAAAACACTACCCCCAGCACGACCCCCTATACTACACAAACACCACTGCACTACCCTAAACCCTAAAACACTAAACCCAGCACAACCCCCTACACTACACAAACACCACTGCACTACCCCAAACCCTAAAACACGACCCCATACACTACACACAAACACCACTGCACTACCCTAAACCCTAAAACACTACCCCCAGCACGACCCCCTACACTACACAAATACCACTGCACTACCCTAAACCCTAAAACACTACCCCCTACACTACACAAACACCACTGCACAACCCTAAACCCTAAAATACCACCCCCAGTATGACCCCATACACTACACAAACACCACTGCTCTACCCTAAACCCTAAAACACTACCCCCAGCACGACCTCCTACACTACCCAAACACCACTGCACTACCCTAAAACACTACCCCCAGCACAACTCCCTACACTACCCAAACACCAGTGCACTACCCTAAACCCTAAATCTACCCCCAGCACGACCCCCTACACCACACAAACACCACTGCACTACCCTAAACCCTAAAACACTACCCCCAGCACGACCTCCTACACTACCCAAACACCACTGCACTACCCTAAACCCTAAAACACTACCCCAGCACAACTCCCTACACTACCCAAACACCACTGCACTACCCTAAACCCTAAAACACTCCAGCACGCCCATACACTACACAAACACCACTGCACTACCCTAAACCCTAAAACACTACCCCCAGCACGACCCCCTACACTACACAAATACCACTGCACTACCCTAAACCCTAAAACACTACCCCCAGCACGACCCCCTACACTACCCAAACACCACTGCACTACCCTAAACCCTAAAACACTACCCCCAGCACGACCCCCTACACTACCCAAACACCACTGCACTACCCTAAACCCTAAAACACTACCCCCAGCACGACCTCCTACACTACCCAAACACCACTGCATTACCCTAAACCGTAAATCTACCCCCCAGCATGACCCCTACACTACACAAACACCACTGCACTTCCCTAAACCCTAAAACACTACCCCCAGCATGACCCCCTACACTACCCAAGCACCACTGCACTACACTAAACCCTAAAACACTTACCCCAGCACGACCCCCTATACTACCCAAACACCACTATACTACCCTAAACTCTAAAACACTACCCCCAGCAAGACCCCCTACAGTACCCAAACCACTGCACTACCATAAAACACTACCCCCAGCACGACCCCCTACACTAACCAAACACCACTGCACAACCCTAAACCCTAAAACACTACCCCAGCATAACCCCCTACACTACACAAACACCACTGCAATACCCTAAACCCTAAAACACTATCCCCAGCACGACCCCCTACACTACACAAACACCACTGCAATACCCTAAACCCTAAAACACTACCTCCAGCACGAACCCCTTCACTACCCAAACACCACTGCACAACCCTAAACCCTAAAACACTACCCCCAACATGACCCCCTATACTACACAAACATCACTGCACTACCCTAAACCCTAAAACACTACCCCCAGCACGACCCCCTACACTACACAAACACCACTGCAATACCCTAAACCCTAAAACACTACCTCCAGCACGAACCCCTTCACTACACAAACACCACTGCAATACCCTAAACCCTAAAACACTACCTCCAGCATGAACCCCTTCACTACACAAACACCACTGCACTACCCTGAACCCTAAAACACTACCCCCAGCACGACCCCCTACACTACACAAACATCACTGCAATACCCTAAACCCTAAAACACTATCCCCAGCACGACCCCCTTCACTACACAAACACCACTGCAATACCCTAAACCCTAAAACACTACCTCCAGCACGAACCCCTTCACTACACAAACACCACTGCACTACCCTGAACCCTAAAACACTACCCCCAGCACGACCCCCTACACTACCCAAACACCACTGCACTACCCTAAACCTTAAAACACTACCCCTAGCACGACCCCCTATACTACACAAACACCACTGCACTACCCTAAACCCTAAAACACTACCTCCAGCACGAACCCCTTCACTACACAAACACCACTGCACTACCCTGAACTCTAAAACACTACCCCCAGCACGACCCCCTACACTACCCAAACACCACTGCACTACCCTAAACCCTAAAACACTACCCCCAGCACGACCCCCTATACTACACAAACACCACTGCACTACCCTAAAACACTACCCCCAGCATGACCCCCTACAGTTCCCAAACACCACTGCACTACCCTAAACCCTAAAACACTACCCCCAGCACGACCTCCTACACTACCCAAACACCACTGCATTACCCTAAACCGTAAATCTACCCCCAGCATGACCCCTACACTACACAAACACCACTGCACTTCCCTAAACCCTAAAACACTACCCCCAGCACGACCCCCTACACTACACAAACACCACTGCACTACGCTAAACCCTAAAACACTACCCCCAGCACGACCCCCTACACTACCCAAGCACCACTGCACTACACTAAACCCTAAAACACTTACCCCAGCACGACCCCCTATACTACCCAAACACCACTATACTACCCTAAACTCTAAAACACTACCCCCAGCAAGACCCCCTACAGTACCCAACACCACTGCACTACCCTAAACCTAAAACACTACCCCCAGCATGACCCCCTACACTAACCAAACACCACTGCACTACCCTAAACCCTAAAACACTACCCCAGCACGACCCCCTATACTACACAAACACCACTGCACTACCCTAAAACACTACCCCCAGCATGACCCCCTACAGTTCCCAAACACCACTGCACTATCCTAAACCCTAAAACACTACCCCCAGCACGACCTCCTACACTACCCAAACACCACTGCATTACCCTAAACCGTAAATCTACCCCCAGCATGACCCCTACACTACACAAACACCACTGCACTACCCTAAACCCTAAAACACTACCCCCAGCACGACCCCCTACACTACACAAACACCACTGCAATACCCTAAACCCTAAAACACTATCCCCAGCACGACCCCCTACACTACACAAACACCACTGCAATACCCTAAACCCTAAAACACTATCTCCAGCACGAACCCCTTCACTACACAAACACCACTGCACTACCCTGAACCCTAAAACACTACCCCTAGCACGACCCCCTATACTACACAAACACCACTGCACTACCCTAAACCCTAAAACACTACCTCCAGCACGAACCCCTTCACTACACAAACACCACTGCACTACCCTGAACCCTAAAACACTACCCCCAGCATGACCCCCTACACTACCCAAACACCACTGCACTACCCTAAACCCTAAAACACTACCCCCAGCACGACCCCCTATACTACACAAACACCACTGCACTACCTAAACCCTAAAACACTACCCCCAGCATGACCCCCTACAGTTCCCAAACACCACTGCACTACCCTAAACCCTAAAACACTACTCCCAGCACTACCCCCTACCCTATACAAACACCACTGCACTACCCTAAACCCTAAAACACTACCCCCAGCACGACTCCCTACACTACCCAAACACCACTGCACTACCCTAAACCCTAAATCTACCCCCAGCACGACCCCCTATACCATACAAACACCACTGCACTACCCTAAACCCTAAAACACTACCCCCAGCACAACCCCCTACACTACACAAACACCACTGCACTACCCCAAACCCTAAAACACGACCCCATACCCTACACAAACACCACTGCACTACCCTAAACCCTAAAACACTACCCCAGCACGACCCCCTACACTACACAAATACCACTGCACTACCCTAAACCCTAAAACACTACCCCCTACACTACACAAACACCACTGCACAACCCTAAACCCTAAAATACCACCCCCAGTACGACCCCATACACTACACAAACACCACTGCTCTACCCTATACCCTAAAACACTACCCCCAGCACGACCTCCTACACTTCCCAAACACCACTGCACTACCCTAAAACACTACCCCCAGCACAACTCCCTACACTACCCAAACACCAGTGCACTACCCTAAACCCTAAATCTACCCCCAGCACGACCCCCTACACCACACAAACACCACTGCACTACCCTAAACCCTAAAACACTACCCCCAGCACGATCCCCTACACTACCCAAACACCACTGCACTACCCTAAACCTTAAAACACTACCCCCAGCACGACCCCCTATACTACACAAACACCACTGCACTACCCCTAAAACACTACCCCCAGCATGACCCCCTACAGTTCCCAAACACCACTGCACTACCCTAAACCCTAAAACACTACTCCCAGCACTACCCCCTACCCTACACAAACACCACTGCACTACCCTAAACCCTAAAACACTACACCCAGCACGACTGCCTACACTACCCAAACACCACTGCACTACCCTAAACCCTAAATCTACCCCCAGCACGACCCCCTATACCATACAAACACCACTGCACTACCCTAAACCCTAAAACACTACCCCCAGCACAACCCCCTACACTACACAAACACCACTGCACTACCCTAAACCCTAAAACACGACCCCCGCATACCCCTACACACAAACACCACTGCACTACCCTAAACCCTAAAACACTACCCCAGCACGACCCCCTACACAACACAAATACCACTGCACTACCCTAAACCCTAAAACACTACCCCCTACACTACACAAACACCACTGCACAACCCTAAACCCTAAAATACCACCCCCAGTACGAACCCATACACTACACAAACACCACTGCTCTACCCTAAACCCTAAAACACTACCCCCAGCACGACCTCCTACACTACCCAAATACCACTGCACTACCCTAAACCCTAAACACTACCCCCAGCACAACTCCCTACACTACCCAAACACCAGTGCACTACCCTAAACCCTAAAATCTACCCCCAGCACGACCCCCTACACCACACAAACACCACTGCCCTAAACCCTAAAACACTACCCCCAGCACGACCTCCTACACTACCCAAACACCACTGCACTACCCTAAACCCTAAAACACTACCCCCAGCACAACTCCCTACACTACCCAAACACAACTGCACTACCCTAAACCCTAAAACATGACCCCATACACTACACAAACACCACTGCACTACCCTAAACCCTAAAACACTACCCCCAGCACGACCCCTACACTACACAAATACCACTGCACTACCCTAAACCCTAAAACACTACCCCCAGCACGACCCCCTACACTACCCAAACACCACTGCACTACCCTAAACCCTAAAACACTACCCCCAGCACGACCTCCTACACTACCCAAACACCACTGCATTACCCTAAACCGTAAAATACTACCCCCACCATGACCCCTACACTACACAAACACCACTGCACTTCCCTAAACCCTAAAACACTACCCCCAGCACGACCCCCTACACTACACAAACACCACTGCACTACGCTAAACCCTAAAACACTACCCCCAGCACGACCCCCTACACTACCCAAGCACCACTGCACTACACTAAACCCTAAAACACTTACCCCCAGCACGACCCCCTAGACTACCCAAACACCACTATACTACCCTAAACTCTAAAACACTACCCCCAGCAAGACCCCCTACAGTACCCAAACCACTGCACTACCATAAAACACTACCCCCAGCACGACCCCCTACACTAACCAAACACCACTGCACAACCCTAAACCCTAAAACACTACCCCCAGCATAACCCCCTACACTACACAAACATCACTGCACTACCCTAAACCCTAAAACACTACCCCAGCACGACCCCCTACACTACACAAACACCACTGCAATACCCTAAACCCTAAAACACTATCCCCAGCACGACCCCCTACACTACACAAACACAACTGCAATACCCTAAACCCTAAAACACTACCTCCAGCATGAACACCTTCACTACACAAACACCACTGCACTACCCTAAACCCTAAAACACTACCCCCAGCACGACCCCCTATACTACACAAACACCACTGCACTACCCTAAACCCTAAAACACTACCCCCAGCACGACCCCCTACAGTACCCAAACACCACTGCACTACCCTAAAACACTACCCCCAGCATGACCCCCTACACTACCCAAACACCACTGCACAACCCTAAACCCTAAAACACTACCCCCAGCATGACCCCCTATACTACACAAACATCACTGCACTACCCTAAACCCTAAAACACTACCCCCAGCACGACCCCCTACACTACACAAACACCACTGCAATACCCTAAACCCTAAAACACTACCTACCCCAACCCTTCCCTCTAAGATATGTTTCAAGACGGCATGTGTGCTACGTTGGTGTATGTCGTTTGAAGTCAAATTATGTGGCTACCTACACACTCACAGTCCGGAATGTATGGTATTTGGTTTATGGTATTTTGATGAATGTGTTCCCAGTTCTCATCTCACATGTGAATATTGTCAGTAGCAAATAGTGTTACCGTTTTGCTTTGTGCCTGATCACATCATGTATATTGTCCTTGTCCTCCATGGACAGATGAGTTAACCAAGGCTTCACTTGTTTTTTCAGGCTCAGAGCTGTGAGTTACAGAGGTTTGTGTGGGTTGTGTTATTGCCAGTTGTACCCCTCCCACCCAGTCCAGCTTACTCCTCGTGCACAAAGTATCAATCACAGTGAGGGGAGGTAGTGGCAGCATGCTGGACAACGCTGCATGATGTAGGAGTTGAATGCAACCTCAACAGTGCTTTGTGTACATGACACCATGCAACAGTAAACATCTTGCTGTGTTCTTCCAGCACATGTAACTGAACGAAGTATGTTGTTT